>JBBPFJ010000296.1:0-89462 GCA_037975025.1 Excoecaria agallocha
CGGAGCCTTTGAATTGCCTATTCTGAGGTCTCTTCTTGATAAACACCACTTTGGCACTATTTATGGTATAGGCCTACCATATACAAACAATCACAACCAAATTAGATTAGCTTGTTCAGTTCACTTCAAATGCCGGATGGATGATACAAAAACAAAATATAGTGAATTATGGTAGAACAATATGATGAGGATATAAGATATAACATCATAAGTAGAACTCTAACCTGAACATTGGAGCAGTCAATGAGCTTCTGCAGGTCCTCCAATCTAACAACATCATGATAAACATACCGGCGAACTTGAAGTAGGCGATGGAATCGATGAGAAGGTACACAGTGAGGGCAAATACTAATGCAACAATCCAAACAACAAACGTTCTTTTCATTTTTCTTCGCAGTTTCATGATAAGAGCAACCCACAAAGAATTTCTGACCGTAAAGGGCATCCAACCATGCAGGCTTCTGAATTCCCTACAAAATCAGACCAATCAAATATATATGAAACCAATATATTCTTTAAGAATTTTGATGTGTAGAAAATGGATTAAAAGAAACAGAAAAACGCACCATGATCACATAAACCAACAAAAAGAAAAGCTATCTCTTGATCTTGAGCTTTTATCAAGACAGTGGTGGTATCAAGATAAAGAGAGTTATAAGAGGATTTATGGAGGTTCACAAGAGAAGGACATATATTTATTCCTCGGAAGGATACACAACATTTTGTCGATATAGGGGGAGGAGGGATTCATGTATTAATATTATAAATATATATATAGACAGAGAGAGAGAGATGAAGGGGTAAAATAAGCATAATATATACATATATATGTATTAAAAAAAAAGAAAGAAAGAGAAAAGAAAAGAAGGAGAGATATTGAAATAGGACGAGAACGTGGGCGCTGTTTCCGTGTCTCCCATTCTATTCAACCGCTTTTTTAAACTATTCCTTCTCATCTCCTTGGCTTATGAGCACTATTGCTAAACTAAGGTCCTCTTGAACTAGCTTCCTTTGTTACTATTTACGATTTAAGAATTTTTATGCATTTTTTATCCTACTTTTATTTTCATTCATCAGTAGTACTCTGCAGCCACCTTCTTTAAGTTGTGTGGTTATTCTTGTTCATGTGCATGATTTGATGGGTTTGTTCATATATGGTGATTGTCATGATTTGTTGATAGTATTCATATTCTATTATTATTTCATATATGATAATTCTTCTTTTAGACAGATTTAGTAACTTGTGACTATTCATATATCAGTCAGAGATTGTTTTTAAATATGTTCAGCTTCAAATTAACTTTCTGTATTAGTGGGTGACTTTTGTTGGTTGAAACACTGCTTCTAAAAAAGTTGGTTTTTACTATTAAGTTGCACCTTTTGCTTGGAACTTTTTTTTTTTAATCATTATATTTTGGTTAAAGATTAGCCTTTTTGAATTCATTAGTCTGATACGGCATAATATCTTTGACTTCAAATTCAGAACGTAATTACGAGATATTAAGGAGAACATATGTATCCTTCAACTTCTGAAACTATATATATACACACACACATATATACATAGTCAGTATAATTGCCAAACGAGGAGTTCAAAAAGTTAAAAGAGTCATAATTTTTATGCGATTCTATGCATTAAGCCTATCTGTGGTAAACTTGAATAATGACTTTCATGATTTTGTTATCTTATTATTTTGATAGTTAAATTTTTCTTTTTCTGTATACCCAGAAATTTTTTACCGACTTTAATTCCCGGGAAAATAAATATTTACTAGATTCAATTATTTTAAATATAATCTCAAATAACAAATTAAGAACAACACTACAATTTTCATATCAAATTAGGTAACGTTTATTAAATTAATTCAGATAAAAATATGAAATAGTCAAAATAAAACTGAAAAATATTTCGAAATTTTTTCAGTTATTTATTATTTTTTTTGAAAGAAACTAAAAAATATATCTTTTTAATTTTTTATTATTTTTTATTTTACAAAATACATGGATACGTATTTTGACTTTATATCAAAATATACATATTTTAATTTTTTAAAATATAAATAATTAATAAATCACGCAACTTTTTTATAGATCCCACTTTTTTAATAAATGCTTAAAAAAATAAAAAAAATTGGAATAGCTCCATTTTTTCCATTTCGACCTTTTTAAATTTAACAAATATTATCTTAAAATTTTATTATGTAAATACCATAAGTTTGATCTAATTAAAATTAATGGTCAAGGGTCATTCTAGAATTTAATAACTTCAATAATAGCTTGCAGTTTGAATCAATTAAAAAATATATATATTCTTTCTTGTGTTTTCCTACATTTTTCATAAAAAGAGTGAATAGTAAAAGAATATTTTTGAAAGCAATTTCTTTTCTTTGATTTTTTTTTCTTAAAGCTTGATTGGAAAATTCTATTTACACCTTTTTAATTTTAAAATTTCTATACCATTTTTTTAAATTCAGTTTTTTTAAATTCAATAATATTTACTTTAATTATTATAATAGATATTAATTAAACTAAAAGAGACTGAAAAAATTTTATATAATTGAAAATAGAAAAAAAAGCATTAACAAACATACGGAAGACTGTAATGGTTTGTTGAAAGCAGCAAAATTAATAATTACTACAAAGGAATTATCACTTGTTATTAACTTGTTTTGATATTGATAAGACGTACTTTATCTGAAAAGAGAGAGAACCAATTGTTGTTTTTGATTGGATTCTGAGTTTTTGCAAGAAAGTAAACTCGATCGGACCAGGCGTAAGCACTCCAAAACTTAAATTAGTAATTTTTTAGAGAGATAATTCTTAGATAGAGAGTCTCAAAAATTCAATAGTTAAAGTCACTGTGCATTAGGCTATTTATAAGAGATAAGAGGGATACACTCGAGTGTCTTAGACATGATAATTGGCTGTCAGAACAAGTGAGCGGCGAAGTGATAAGGAGCCGTTAGAGGGCATGTGTTCTGCCTTGTGTCAGTGGACTGATTGAGACTTGATGTCCCATCAATCCGATCGAACATCAAGTGGCCTCTTCCTTGACTTGTGGCTCATGCTTGGTGCTCTTTTCCTGATGGGCCTTGGGCCCTATCAGGTGTGATGGACCGACCGAATTAGGCCTTGAAGTATGATATTTCCATAGTTATCACTTGTTCCCCCAAAAAATAGGATCTGATCGGGTGAGTTTTGCTCTTAGATGTCTCCGACTATTGGCGAAATTTTTGAAATTTGAAAATGCTCAGTTGAGGAGATGTAACGCTCAGCCGAAGAAACACAATGCTCAACCGAAGAAATGTGTCTATTCAAAAAGCTATCTTCTCATTAATGTCATACACATACGCCGAGAATGATGCTTCACTCTTCACATTATAATGATAGCTTCAATGACACGTGAAAGACATCTAATGGCGAGACGATTGGTACATTTATCAGGTTTTCGACTATAAATAGGCTACTTTTTGGTATTTTTCCTTTACTTTTCAGCAATCCTTATCGAAACTCTACTGGAATTTCTTCTCAACCTTCATCATTCAGATTCTATCAACTTTTTTAGAGTTTTTATAGAATTGCCTTAAACCAACTGAACCCGAACGGATGGAGGACCGTCGCTTGCTTCAAGATCCTTTGCAAAATTGAGGGGGTGGCTCCAACATTGGATCTCTTCACTCACTTTTTCTATATTTCAAGTCAAAGTGACGGAACGGAGTATTTTTTTTACCAACCAACCAAAAAGGAAACTCTTCACCATTCCATCCTCGCTGAAAGGATTCAAGGAGAGATTTTTCTTAGTGGGGATGTCCGATAGGTTTGGAGTCAGCCTTACCCGGTCGGAGGAAGCAGTCGATCTAAGAGATTAAGCTACTGGGCAGTCCTTGTATGAGGCCGACATCAGCAAATTGATGGATACCGTCTCTAGGAAGAGGGAGTCGTGTGACTCTAGCTATCTTTTGGGGATGTTATTTGGATCCTCTAGTTCTAATGTTGGCGAAGACACAGAGCTTGAGCATTAGGATCAAAAGAAGAAGAATGCATGACATGATCATTTCATCCATTGCATGTGCATTCTATTGATATTGTAGCAAAAAAGATATTTATCTTAGCTTGTCTTACTTCTTTCTTTTCAGCAAGTTTGCTGCTTCTCAGTGATTTAATAACTTTTGTTGTTATTTTTTTTTTATTTTAGTTGATCAAGTGTGGCTTGCGTATACACGACATGGGAAACTTCCTGAAGTCCAAACTAGAGGACACCATTCGATTGAAGGGAGAGGCAGATGCCAAAGTGGATGCTACTAAAGAAGAGGACTCTCTCCTTCGATCGAAGGTGGATACCTTGAAAGAGAAAGCTTCCCATAATACCAAAGAATTGAAGTCTCAGCAGGAGGAAGCTAACTAGCTAAGGAAAGAGGTAGAGCATTTGACTACTGATGATGTTTAAAGATAGAAGCTCAAGGAAGATGTCGCCAGATTGAATACCCAGTGCCAAGTCTTCTCCTCCGAGTGCACCAAAGCCAACAAGGGCCAAAGCAAAACTCTTTGTGGAGCGTGATCAATTTCATACTAAATTGGATGTCTTAAAGGCCATTTGGACGAGAAGGAGTTATGTAGAGTAAAAAGCATAAGGAGGAGCTTGCCTCTCAAAAGGATTATCTGCTTGATCAACTGGGTGAAGCCCAGGGGAAGTTGTTGTCTCGGCTAATCCATGAGGCTGGGAAATGCTTTCTTGGGGATGATCTCGACTGGATGGAGGACCCAGGTATCTTGCCCGATCCTTCATCCAGTGATGACAAGGAGGAGACCTTTCGATAGGGGACGGCTAAGGGCACAGATAATGATGGAAGACCAAGTGAAGATCCCTCACCATCCGAAACTCCTCCCTCTAAGGTGGCTAAGCTTGAGCCCGTGATCCTCCTACCTGTGAAACCTTCTCCAACTGTTATCGAGCCTTTAGAAGAGCCTACTTCAGACCAACTGCTCAGCTATCTGAACCAACTGTAGAGGTGATGCTCTTCGAGCCTACCGCTAATCCTGTCGGGGAGTCATCTACTGTAGATATTGTAGATATAGAAAATTAGAATTTTTCTCTTCTGTTTTTTAAAGTTTGTAACTTGTACAATTCACTTGATCAAAAAAATGCAATCATTTTTCAGATTTTCCTTGTTCATATTTGTAATGTAGTTCAATGAATGCTTTTCCTTTTTTAGATGTGCATTCCTTGTGTTTGCAATGCAATTTAATACATACTTTCATTTTCAGTAGTATCTTTAAACCTTCTACTTTAATTGTACCGATGTTAATCAAATCAATTAATTAAGTAGTAAAGATACTTCCTAAACTTGTAGAAAAATAATTTATAAACCAGTGGCTGATTGAAAAGATGTAATCAGTTGCTCATCTAGCATAGTTAAGAAATAAGCTTAGAAGCTTAGGCACATAATTTGATCGAAACGCATGATCGATCGACCATATGAACATCGAGCGCAGCGGATAACCCTTAGGCTTTGCATTCACTTGCGATCTTGAGAACAAATTCATATATTGAGTTGGAATTTTAACTTGTATTTCAATGCATGATCGTTGCCTAATACTTAACTCGAGAGAAATTGTTGAATAAATTTAACCTGTGAATAAACAAACTTCAACTTTCATATTTTTGGCTCGGGATGAACGTCGAGTCTAGTGGATAAGTTGCATCAGACATTAATAATGGAATCCAGCTTTTGCATTTTTAGCTCAGGATGGACTTTAAACCTAGCAGATAAACTATACTAAATATTAAATAAATATGCAAATAAACGGACTCCAACTTTCGTATTTTTGGCTCAAGATGGACGTCAAGCCTAGCGGATAAGATATATCGAATATAGATCGTCAATTGGGATTTTCGTCGATCGGAGTTAATTGCGTCGATCGAAATTACTAAAATCATCAATCTCAAGAAACCAAAATAAATACACTAATCAAGAAACTTGGCTCTTTCGATCGAGATGCACATCGATCAAGGATTAATTAGATTGTCAATTGGGATTTTTATCTATCGAAATTAATTGAGTCAATTGAGATTTTCATCGATTGGAATAAAATCAATAACCTGCAAATAAATGGACTCCAACTTTTACATTTTTGGCTCGGTATGAACATCGAACCTAGCAAATAAGTTGTACCAAACATACCTATTTTTGGAGATGGAAAGTAATTTCTTTGTTTATTGAATTCAATTTTCGGTACAAGATTACATATAATACTTTTTGAGTACTTCGACATTCCAACTCCTGGGAATATCCTGCCCATCTAAGGTTCTAAACTTGTATACACTCGAGCCTAAGACCTTAGAGATTTCGTAAGATCCTTCTCGATTGGGCATCAGCTTTTCAACTCCTGCGTTCCTTATCTTTAAGTCTTTCTTTCTAAGCACTAGGTCACCAACATTAAAAGTTCTCGACTTCACCTTCATATTGCGATATCAGGCAACCCTTTGCTTGTAGGCAGCAATTTTGGTGTAGACATCTTCTCTTCTTTCTTCTATCAGATCTAAATCTTGACATCTTTTCTGGATGTTGATTCAATCAGAATAGAATGTCATACGATAAGAAGGGATGCTGACCTCTACAAGGATCATTGCCTCGGAGCTATAGACAAGAGAGAATGGCATTTGGTGAGTGCCTATCCTTGGAGAAGTTTTATAAGACCATAGGATACTCTGCAGTTTTTTAGTCCAGCTGCCTTTTGCAGCACCTAATCTGTTCTTCAGCCCCTCTAGGATTATCCAATTAGAAATTTCGATCATCCCATTGCTTTGTAGGTGAGCGAATGAGGTGAATCTGAGGCTGATGTTCAAGTCTTGACAAAAGTTTATGAAGGTGGAGCTATCAAACTGCTTGCCATTATCCGCAATAAAAATTTTGGGTAAGCCATACTTGCAGATGATGTCCTTCCAGGTAAAATTTATGACCCTTTCTACCATGATTATTGCTAGATGATCTGCTCTTATCCATTTGGAGAAGTAGTCGACGGCTACAATAAGAAATTTCATTTGCCTTTTTCCTTGAATAAAGGGCTCCAGAATGTTTAGGCCTCACTGGTCTAACGGCTAGGCAATCCTAATCGGCTGTTGATTCACCATCGGTTGTCTTATTACCTTTCCATGAATTTGGCATTATTGGCATCTTCTAGCTTTCTCCTTGACATCTTTGAAAATACTTGGCCAGAAATATTCGGTCTGAAGTACCTATCTTGCCATACCTCTGTTGGCCTCATGTACTCCACAAATGCCTTCATGAATCTCTCTCAGAATATAGTCCCCTTCTTTCCTTGTCATGCACTTGAGCCAAAGATGACTAAAAGCATTTTTGTACAAATCACCGTCAACTATAGAATAGTTGAGGGATTTGCATGATACCTTTCAAGCTTCAGCTTTGACCTCAGGCAATTGCCCTATTTGTAAAAATTGTCTGATTGGGCTCATCCATAAGTCTTTCACTTGCTCAATTTCCATCATCTCTGGTTTGTGTAGGGAGGAGGGGGCTTGGTCGATAACCATGATATTCTCTTCTATCACTTCCTGCTCGGAGGCAGACATTTTGGTGAGCCGATCGGCCGTTTCTGTTTGGTCTCTTGGCACCTTTTGGAGAAGTCATTCTAATCCAGAATCTTCTAATGTTCCGAGTGCAGCTTTAACTTTTGCCAAGTACTAAATCATATTAGCCTCATTTGCTTCGAAGGTGCCCAAAACTTGGCTGGTCACAAGCTGAAAGTTGCTCTTTATGGTTACTGACTCCGATCGAATGGCGTGGAGCAGCCTTAGGCCTTGAAGGAGTGCCTCATACTCTACCATATTGTTAGACACTTTAAAATTTAGTCTAATTGCATACCTTATGGTGATGTCGAGGGGGCCTGTTATTACGATGCCTACACCTCCTCGAGTGTCATTCGAGGCTCCATCCACAATCATCTCCCATGTCAGTCGTTGGGACTGGGCATCCATCTCTTCGCCAGTGAACTCAGCCATAAAATTCGCCAATGCTTGCTCTTATATAGCCATTCTGGGCTTGTACCTCACATCCTATGATTGGAGCTTGATTTCCCATCCTACCATCTTGCCCTTTAGGTCAGAGGTCTAGAGAATTTTCCTTATCAGCTGACTCGATCAGACCACGATGGTGTGTGCTTTGAAATATTGCCTTAGCTTTCGCGTGCACATCATAAGGGCGATTATAAGCTGCTCGACCGGGCCCTTCTTCAATTCTGTCCCCCTAAATACCTAGCTCATATAGTAAATGGGCAACTGCTGGGTTTTTTCTTCCCTAACCAGGACTCCTGCAATAGCTTCGCTAGAGGTAGACAAGTAAAGATAGAGATTTTTACCTGAAACCAATCAGCTTAGCAGCGGTGGCTCGATGAAGAATTTTTTCAACTCTTTAAAAGATTACTGGCAATCCGTTCTCTTCTATCACTTCCTGCTCGGAGGAAGACATTTTGGTGAGCCAATCGGCCGTTGCTGTTTGGTCTCTTAGCACTTTTTGGAGAAGTCATTCTAATCCAGACTCTTCCAATGTTCTGAGTGCAGCTTTAACTTTTGTCAAGTACTAAATCATGTTAGCTTCATTTGCTTTGAAGGTGCCCAAAACTTGGCTGGTCACAAGCTGAAAGTCGCTCTTTATGATTACTGACTTCGATCAAATGGCGTGGAGTAGTCTTAGGCCTTGAAGGAGTGCCTCATACTCTACCATATTGTTAGCCACTTTAAAATTTAGTCTAATTACATAACTCATGGCGATGTCGAGGGGGCCTATTATTACGATGCCTACACCTCCTCGAGTGTCAGTCGAGGCTCCATCCACAATCATCTCCCATTTCAGTCGTTGGGACTGGGCATCCATCTCTTTGCCAGTGAACTCAGCCATAAAATCCGCCAATGCCTTCTCTTATATAGCCATTCTGGGCTTGTACCTCACGTTCTATGATTGGAGCTTGATTTTTCATCCTACCATCTTGCCCTTTAGGTCAGGGATTTAGAGAATTTTCCTTATCAGCTGACCCGATCGGACCACGATGGTGTGTTCTTTGAAATATTACCTTAGCTTTCGCGTGCACATCATAAGGGCGATTATAAGTTGCTCAACCGGGCCCTTCTTCAATTCTGTCCTCCTGAATACCTAGCTCACGTAGTAAACGGGCAACTACTGGGTTTTTTCTTCCCTAACCAGGACTCATGCAATAGCTTCGCTAGAGGTAGACAAGTAAAGATAGAGATTTTTACCTGGAACCAATCGGCTTAGCAGCGATGGCTCGATGAAGAATTTTTTCAACTTTTTAAAAGATTACTGGTAATCCGTTTCCCAATTGAAAAGTGTCATTATTCCTCAGCTTCTTGAAGAATGGAGTGCAATGCTTGGCTAAGGAAGAAATAAATCTTTCGAGGGCTGTGATTCTTCTATTTAGCTTTTGAATATCTTTTATGTTTCTCGAGGGTTGCATTTCCAGGATGACCTTTATCTTCTATAGTTTAGCTTCAATCCCCCTTTGAGAAACCATAAAGCCCAAGAATTTTCCTGAGGAAAACCCGAAAACACAATTCTCAAGGTTGAGCTTCATCTAAAACTTGTTCAGCATGGTAAAAAATTTTGCCAGATCGGCAAAGTGTTCCTCTGTGATTTTACTCTTAATAGCCATGTCATCTCTGTAAACTTTCATGTTTCATCCGATTTGGTCTTTGAAAATTTTATTCATGAAATGTTGGTATATGGCACCTACATTCTTCAGATCGAACAGCATTACCTTGTAGCAAAAGGTTCCATCGTTCGTAATGAAACTTGTCATTTCCTAATCCAGAAGCCACATCAGGATCTGATGGTAGCCAGCATATGCGTCAAGAAGAGAGTAGGTGGCATGGCCTGCAGTTGCATCCACTAACTGGTCTATACTTAGCAGAGGGTAGTTGTACTTCGAACATACCTTATTGAGATCTGTAAAGTTCATGCACATCTGTAGCTTCTCTGTCTTCTTTTTTTCCAAGACCACATTGGCAAGCCACTTTAGGTAATTGATCTCTCAGATTGTAATTACCTTTAGCAGCCTGTTAACCTCCTTAGATATGAATTTATTCCGATCGGGAGCCTGCTTGCTCGACTTTTGCCTGATTGATCGGTGGTTTGGGTCCACATTGAGCTTGTGGGTGATCACTTCAGGATCGATCACAGTGATGTCTTCTGGCTTCCAAATGAAAGATGCTTGGTTTATCGTCAAAACCTACGTGATCGCATCCTTCACTTTTGGGCTCATGCTACTCCCAACCTTGACACTTTTACCCTTTGACAATGCTCTTTCCTTCACCTCTTCGGTGGGATCCATTCTTGGCCTTGCTACAGACTCAGATCACTCCAGATCCGACTCTACAATCATAGCCTCTTTCTGCTATTTGATCATGGTGACATACGCCTCTCGGGATGCCTTTTGGTCGCCTTTTAGGATGCTAACATCCCCTTTTATGGGAATTTTATCACCATATACCATATGCTAGTGACAGTTTTGATCTAAAAAAGTAGGGGCCTGCCAAAAATGGCATTATAGGCAAAAATCATATCAATGATAATAAAGGTTACCTTACATATGTGGGCGAGTGCTTCTTGGCCAAGTTTAACAAATAACTCTACAGATCTTGCTATTGGGACTGTAACATTATTTTGCTCGATCAGAGGGATGGCATTCGGCTTCAGCTCCTCAATTGGCAATTCCATAGCTCTATAAGCTTGAAGTGTGAGCACATTTATAGCACTGTCATTATTCTGTCATTATTCACCAAAATCCTTTTCACATCAAAATTATGGACCCGAGTACTGACGAATAATGCATCCTCATGAGGGAACATCACATCTCAGGCATCTTTACTGGATATGGTGATCTCAACAAACCGCTCAGCTTGTTGAGAGACATAAATGCCTTTTCCTTTCTTCTTTCTATAAAGGTCTTCTCTATACGATGATCCTTCAGTAATCATGTTTATGACCCTGGTGTAGGTCTGCATGGGTTTGGATTCCTGGGGTTTTTGCGCTCATCATTATCATCTGAGCCAAAATCATATTTTCTGATATCGGGCTATCTATAGAGGACTTTTCCCTCTAGCTGGACCTATAAATCTTTTGAAGGACCCTTTTGCAAGAGTTGTTCAATCTTTTCCTTCAGCGAGTAACACTCATCAGTTTTATGACCGACATCTCCTATAAAACTCATAGTATTTATTATGATCCCTCATCTTTTTTGACCATTCGAACAACTTGCTAGGCCATATGACTTTCTTATGCTTTTCTTTAATCCATATCAATACCTGGGTAGGGTTAGTCTTGAGTGGGGTGAAGGTCCAGGCCATTTGGTTATTAGACCAATCGGACTTGCCCCGTTCGACTTCCTTTCGCTTACCTAGACCTTCTGAAGTGATGGCCCGATCAAGACTCCTCATTATCTTTTCGGATACGAGAGTTCGATTGAATGATTGCTCGTTCGGGTACCACAACCTATTCATGACACTGGCCCTCCTTCTCCTATTGGATCTTAGGGCATCATCCAGCTGGATGTGTTTCCTAGCCCTTTCCATCAATTGAAAAAGCTGGTCGGCGATCTTATTATTATTGATTCAAATAAGGGGTGATCAGTGATGCCCCCTAACCAGGCGTCATCGCCATTTCCACACTCACATTCCTCACCTCGGATATCATGGCTTGGAACTTATTGATGTAGTCTTTAAGACTTTCATCGGTCCTTTGATAGAGGTTGCACAGATCGCTCACTGATTTGGGCATTCGGCTCTGCACAATGAGCCGAGTGGTGAACAACTCTTTGAGTTATCTGAAGGAGGTTATGATTCTTGAGCCAACTTATGAAACTAATTTAGAGCATCTCCTCCCAGGATGATGGAGAAGATTCTACAGGCGATCCTCTCGTCATAGGTGTAGACCTGCACTTTGATCAAGTATTTTGCTAGATGGATAGTGGGATTAGTTTTGCCTGTGTATTTATCCATCACTATGTCTCTCTATCTAAAAGGGTAGATCGGACTTCATTATTTCCTTGCAAAATGGAGAGGCAGTATTTTTACAGGTGTTTCCCTCAAACATACCCTTTCTTGGGATTTGCCAAGCCAAACTGTCCGAGCTTTTATTTGAACCATTTATCCTTCTTGCTCATGGCCGTAGAGGTAAACTTGTCTTTCTACCTTTTGGAGCGGCCACGGCTAGACGTGTACATGAAAGATAGGTCATCTCCGATAGACGCGGTAGAAGACCTACTGGGGCAGTATGGGGAGTCTTTGCTTGAGGATATTGTCCCTTTTCCTTTATCATATCTTTCTGGGGTTCTGATACCCATTCTTCCACCATCATTAATGGAGATTCCTTGATCTCTTCTCCTTCTGAAGTCTTCGACCATAAAGTCTTCTTCATAGTCTCTTTCAAAGGTTCTAGGCATTTTGCCCTTTTTAATGGTCTGGACGACGCTCTTAGTGAAATCACTAAAAGAGTGTGCATGTCCTTGACCGTAATGGGGATGTTTTCGACTGTCGTAGGATGACCATCATCAAACTCCAGAAAGAAGGTTACACCTGGCTGGGGATCGATGAGATCTCTTTTTTCTCCCTGCAGGCCTAGATCTGCCTTGACCGTGGTTATCGTGGTCATGCTCTTCGAAAGCTGTATGCTCAGTAGATCTTGAACAAGTCATATCTCTCAATGAAAGCATCAAATGATAAGACGTGAAAGTTTTTATCTGAAAAAAAAAGAAAATCGACTGTTGTTCCGATCGAATTTTGAGTTCCTACAAGAAAGAAAGCCCGATCGGACCAGAAGTAAGTACTCCAAAGCTTAAGTTAGTAGCTTTCTAGATAGAGAATTCTTAGATAAAGAGTCTCAGAAATTTAATACCTGGAGCCATTGTGCATTTGGCTATTTATAGAAGATAAAAGGAGTGCACTCGAGTGCCTTGGACGTGATAATTAGCTGTGAGAGTAGGTGAGCGGCGAAGTGATAAGGAGCATTTGGAGGGTAATGGACTCTGCCTTTTGTTAGTGGACTGATTGAGACTTGACATTCTATCAGTCTGATCGAACATTAAGTGACATTTTTCTTAGCTTGTGGCTCACGTTTAGTGCTCTTTTCCTGATGGGTCTTGGACCCTATCAAGTGTGATAGGCCGACTGAATTGGGCTTTGAAATATGATATTTCCATAGTTATCAACTATGATTTCATTAAGAAATCAATTCTCCTTTTCGAGTTTGAGTATTTTATATCACAATTGTGATGTTTTCGCCAGGAAACTCAGTTCCCATGAAATTAATACAAAACAATATCTAATTGGATAATAATTAATCTGATTCAAAATATCTTACATTGAATTGACTTGGGAATCCATTCTTTTTAATTTGCACCCCAAAGTTATCTTACTTGACCTAAAATGCTCCAAATAATCTATTGGCCCATTCTAGTTCTGGGTGTACTTTAAGATCATGTTTTTTTTAAAGCGTTATGAAATCATTTTTCAACTTTAATAAAAAATAAAAAAAAAACAATAAAAAACAAATATTATATATATAAACATACTTCTAGTTAGTATTTTGAAAATGGCGAAATACATAAATAAACACTCCAATTTAACACCGTTTTTATTTAGATACTTGAATTAAGTAAATAACAAAATAAACACTTTAATAAGAGATAATCATATACTTAGACCGTTATTGCTGAAATAGCAAAGAGCGTATGATTTATGCACAACAAAACACGTGAAAGAAAAAAATGCAGACGTGGGCAACTTTACCTTCCAAAACCCTATACTAATTTCTCCTTTTTCCAGTTCTTTTTTTCTCTCTCCATTCCCTTTCCTATATTAATTTTTCTTTTTCTTCCATTTTCTTTTAATCCTGATCTGCGCGGCGAGAATATTAACAAGGCATGTTCTAGGGTTCTTTCTCCATTTATCGATTCATCGATCGCCGTCATCGAAGAATGGCACCTTGACTATTGTGCTGCTCAGCTAGAGTGCTGAGGCAGAAGGACACGTAGTAGTTTTGTCTCCGCCATCGCCGGGGCAGCAAAAAACACAAAAAAAAACCACTGCCATTTTAGGTCTTTTTGTTGGTGTCTAGTTGTCAATTATGTCTCTTGTATTCATCTCCTTTGCTTTGTCAAAAAAATAGAGAAAAAAATCAAATTTAGAGGGGAAAATAGTAATATCAGATACTTTTGAGGCTTGCTTGTGTGGAGCTGCTTTTGTTTTAGTGGTGACTGAGTAACTACAGGGTTTTTTTGTTACACCCTAATACCCCTCGGGAGTTATAGAGGCGTAAAATTGACTATTTACAAATATGCTTCAAAATATCTACAAGGATTTAGATAGTAAAAATAATAATAAATAAATAAAATAAGATAAATATCGAGTCTTTACAAAGTTCACAATACAAGAAGAAATAATATTAAATTTATATCCTAGACTTTTAAGTTAGCACTTTGCTGTTGTCCTGATTTTGACCTTTGCTTCAATTAAATAAAATACCTACACGGATAGAAAGGTATCATGCTAAGCATGAATTTCAATAGGCAATAAGCTTATATTCAAAGGCAATTAAATTGTACGATAGGATTAATAAAAGATATTCAATGATCGTTAAATTCTCAAAGCACATATTCCTAATAGCAAAGAAGTGCAATTCGAAATATTGTAATTTACTAAGCTTTTACTTACTGCCACAGACTAAAATCAAAGCGGAGTGATTACCATCAGGTCATACATAACAAATATATATAAACACATACTTACAGAGCAGAAAACACTCCAACGGGTATCGAACAGAAGGGGTATTAAGCCCAAAATTCTTAATTCAGAAGGTGTAAAACACCCAGTTCAGAAGACACGAATGTGCCACAGAAGCATCTGCAAAAGGACTTAGGCATGCCCAAAATATATAAGAACAGGACTTATAAATCCGACCTTACCTCAATAACCTCTTACAAACATTCAGAAATCTAGACAGAAAAGATATGTTTAAGTGTGTGTGTATATATATATATATATATATATATATATATATATATATATATATATATAGTATCATTCGGGAGAACATGTCATCAAAATTCTCCCATTGAATTTCAATAAAATGCTTTAAGATTAAAACATCCATTGGTTTCTATTTTAAGTCAAGTCATATAACAAATTGCTAGGAAATTTACACAGCTTTAAAATGTACTAAAGTAATTTCAGAGGAAGGGAACAAGAATCACAATATTCATAAACAAGGTAGGGGTGACACGACTGAGCTGTGTTTTGTCCCAGCCGTGTTGGTCTGTTATGGATTGATGGTGGACTAGTGACCCGGTTGAGCTGGTTTCTGTCTCAGCCAGGTTGATTTCTATTAGAAATGCCCATTGAATTAATGGTATAAACTAATTAGAATAGAGTTTTAATACGCGTCCTTTCACTATAACTAATAACAACCGTAAGAGGGCTATAATAGGGAGTGTGAGCAATTACTGTGTTCGACATGCCAAGTGCCCTGTTCTTGTCGTGAGGAAACCCTAACAAGCATGACTATGTATCCCTACTTCTTCACATATTATTTGACATTATAATTATGTAGATTATCTCTTCTAAAGAATTTGCAGTTTCACATGAAAAATGCACTCAAACCTAGATTTTCTGTAACTCTTTGTGTCTTTGCTAGGGTGAGCAAATTTCGGTTCAAATCGAAAAATCGAACCAAACCTATCGATTTTTAATTTGATTCGGTTCTTGATTTTAAATTTTTAAAAATTCGATTTTTTGGTTTGGTTCTATTTTTAAAGAAAAAAATCGTAGAAAAACTAAATCAAAGCGAAATTCTATATAATTATATAATTTTTTGGATTTTTTAATTGAATAATTATTTTGTATATGTAAATTATCTTATTTTGAGTTGTAGTTATATGAGTATATTTATCAATTATTAATATCTATTTTTTAGGTGACAATTTGAAATTTTAAAGATTAAATTGAAAATCGATTAATAAAAAAATATTTAACGGTTTTGTTGTATTATTTATTATATATTTGGGATTGTATCTTTAATTTGAACTTTTATTTTGTATAATTTATATGTTTTTACTTTAATATATTATGATTTATAATTTTGTATAATTTTTAGACATAATTTTTTATTTTTTTAAAAAATAGTTTTAATTTTCAGTTAACCAAACCAAACCGAACGAAAATTTTGATTCGATTTGAATTCGGTTATTCTATAAATTAGGTTCGGTTTGATTGATTAATAATTTTAAAATTTGATTTTCGATTATTTCGGTTGGTTATTGAACCGACCTGAACCATTTCACCACTAGTCTTTGCTAATTAAGTTCAGTTAATAGAATTTGCACTAATATAATTATCACGTGGCATCTTTAGGCCTAGTTGAACAATTTACCTATTTGCCAACTTAATTCTTCTCTCTTTCTTCTTCATCCTTTTTGCTCCAAATTTAGACATTGCTTATGCCTATTATATTTGAAATTAGTTCAACCATCACTTTTAACTACTTGGGATCCATTTTTTCTTAACATCAGATTTCAATTTATTTTATATGTTCACCATTGAAATGGTTTTTAAGGGATCAATATCATGCATTCATCTGGTGTAATATTTTCTTCTGTATATATGTTGTCTTGTTGCTTGCATATTCTTACTGTATATATCCGTAAAAACAGAAAAGCATGGATAAATCATTGTGCATGAAAGTGAATGGATAGAGATAATCAAGTTAAAGGGAGCTGTTGGATTGAAAGAAAGGCAATTGGAGATAACAGCCTGTATGTATAATTGGGCGTGCCCTTAGCTATCAATATTGTGTAGCACAAATTTTTTTGGAAGTGAATGTGGATATTGAATCTTCTATAGTTGCAAATGCAATAGTACATTATTTAGTTTTTGTGTATTTTTGTTAGTTTAATTGTCTAAGTATTATGCAATTTAATGTACCTGTGTAACATTATATTTCTTAAATTAATAGTATTGGAGAAATTTTATTTACATAAATTAAATTATGATTTGCTTATATAATAAATTAATTTAAAGTATGATTATGTATATAATCAATTAATTTGTTGATTATATAGGCTGTAAATTAATAAATACAAAATAAAAAATTTAAATTATGTTATAATTTCATGACGGATTCACAACAACAAAATATGTCGCTAATATGCAATAAATTAAAAATGATTAGGCTATAGTGTATATTTTATTTTAATTATGACTTAATGGTTTCGAACTCGATAGTGTTACCTAGTCAGCATATATATATATATATATATATATATATATATATATATATATATATATATATATATATATATATATATATATATATATATATATATATATATATATATATATATATATATATATATATATATATATATATATATATATATATATTGTTGAATTTACTAAACCTTATATGTATGTATCTATATTTGTGTGTATGCAGTGGCAGGCTATTGTTTAAGGGCAAAATATTGTCTCTTGTACACCATATGGACTCGTGCTTTTCCAAAAAAAAATATATATATAGATGCCTATATATATATATATATAGTAATGGATGATGGCTTTGTAATTTTTTTTTCACTTAATGCAGAAACGCTTAATTTAATTTTATAATATATTTAAATACTTAAATTACAACAATAATTTATTAAATATTTATATTTATCAAATTTAAAAATAATAAATACATTTATACCGTTTTTAAAAAATTGTAGCATATAACACTCATTCTTATTTGCTCAAAAAAAAAATTCATTCTTGTTAATGTGATATTTAAATTATTATAATGAATATAGGTATCTTATATGTACAGTAAAACTGAATAATCTTGAAAATAAAATAAATTGATTTTTTTTTATATTTTTTATTAATTTTAATATTTTTATGACACATCAACATATTTAATTGTTGTTACACGCTTATAGTTTCTATAAATAATTTGAAATTTTATTTATTATTTGTAAAAACTAACAAGTAAGGGTGAGCAGTGGCAAAACTATAATTTATAATTAAGAGAAGCAAAAATATAAATAATGTTTAAATTTAAAAAATAAATTGAGGAGAAAAGGGTCCAAATAAAATTTTGAGAGGGCAAAACTGTTTATATATATATATATATATATATATATATATATATAACATAAAAAAATTCAAAAAATAACACCTAGCGTTGCCAGTGAGGATACGTTCAGTAAAATTGTAGGTTTTTAGTTTTTTATATTTTAAAATTCAAAAACTATTTTCAGTTTTTATTATTTTTTTAAAATTATTTTATATATTTAAAAATTATATCATACTTTTTTAATTATACATGTATATTATAATAATAATTTCGATGATGGCGATGATGGAAGCAGTGGTGGTGGCGGGTGACAGAGGTGATAGTAGCGGTGGCAGTAGTCTGGGATGGTAGCAGCGACGGTGGTAGTGATGGCAGCGGTAGTAGTGGTGGTGGCGACAGCAACAGTTACAGTGGTAGCAGCGATAGTAATGGTGGCTGCGCCCGAAATGATATTGTGGTAGTGGTGGCGGCAGTGATGTGGTGATGGTGGTTATGACGGCGGCAATGGCGGTAGTGTGGTGGTGGCAGTAACGGTAGTCTGATGGTGGTGGTCGGTAGTAGCGACAGTGACAGTAGTGGTGTGGTGATGGTAACGGTAGTGATAATAAGGATAAAATAATTAAATTATTGATAAAAATAAAATCCTAAAAATCACATTTTAAAGATTTTTAATTTTTATTTTTAGTGTGAAAATCACTTCTCAAATTTTTGCAAAAATTAAAACGAAAATAAATTTATCGAATATATTTTGATTTTATTTTTAAGAAAAAAATTAAAAACCAAAAATAAAATTCTTTGGGAATGCACCCTAAATGTATTCAATAGATCAATTTTAAAATTTTAGGCATTTAAATCTGAACTAAAAAAAGCTAACCCATCTACAATAATCTGAATGGCATGTCACATCATTCTAAAATGATTCAGTGTAATTGAAATTTAATGATCTTTAAAGTTCAGCCCAAAATGAATGAAACTTTATTTTCAATTAGCTCAATCTCCTGAAGATCTTTATGCTGAGGCTTTATATCTGTTCTGAAACAATATCAGCTTCTCCACATCCGCAGAATAAAGTTAACTAAATTAAGAGGAAAACCGGAATTTATGGAATGAAACATGGCAACATTTGCATTCAATCAACCACTCCACTAATAAGGTAGAAGGCCTGTATATAGCCTTCAACAATTATTTTGGGATTTTATTTTTTAAAACATAAGACAGACAAACACAACTCATGAAGCACTAGCTAGCGAATTCTCACTAAAATGGCCACATTAATTACCTGAGTAAGCCCTTTTACCAAATTTGAGGGAACCTTGTTGCCTTTAAACCCTAACCAAAGGCCAATCTTGGGGTTTGCTAATATGCTTTGGTATTTCCCAGTTTACCCTTTTTAGCCTTTTAAGATGCCTGTAGCATTGACTTGCGCATGTTACATAATTACACGCCACAAATTGATGGACAAATGTTGATACTTGAGACAATTAGACCAGTAACTGTAGGGTTTAGTTCAACAAAATGGAAATCAACAAGCTAAGGGCCTGATTGTTGACGCTTTATTTACATGTTTTTGCTTCTTTTTTTTTTTCATATTTTTGCCTTTTTTTTCATTTAAAAATTGTTTCGTAGAGTATTTTTATTTTGATTTTTTGTAAAAATTTAAAAATCCTCCGTCACTATTACTCATAACATGTCCAGCAAACACCAACAACTCCTCATCCGGTCTTTTTTTTTTTTTTATCCCTTATTGTTGTTTGAGATTTTTTATCACTTGAAATTCTATTCTTTAAAGAAAAATAAAAAGTTTTTAGAAAAATACTTATTTACTGTACATTTTAGGGTAAAAATAGTTTTTCAAAAACATAAATAAAAAAATAAAAACCATGTTTTCATTTAAAAAAAAATCAAAATTCATAAAACCACATGCATCTATACCGAAGAAAAATTTCCTTAGTTATTAAAAATGGTAAATCCATCTTCAGCCCTTCGAATTCGTACAAAAAATTCATTTTGATATCTAAACTATTAGAAAGATCGAAAAAACACTTAAACTCTAAAATTGCAAAACTTCTAAACATGATCTAATGACATGGTAGCGAGTACAATTTATACAAACTTCTAGCAATTCTTCAAATAATACGACCAGTCTAATACATTGATGTCATTGTTTGATCTAGCCATTCCAAAAAATGCATGCCATATCTATAGGTCAAAATTAAGCAACAATTGCAAGTATTAAAGTTATAATTCGCTTGTAACAATTTATGTAAATTTATTTCCATGCTTTTGGGTAGTTTTTCCATTGCCAATACATATGTAGTCAATGCTGCCCATCATACCTTTGATTTTGCAATAAAAAATATATTTTTGCCTAATACGTTGACCCTCTACCTGGAAATATAGATCAAAAAGTTAAGAGAGCTTCAATAATGTGAAGGAAGACATGTCTTCTCATTGAAACATCTGTCGGAATGTCTCAAGAGGGTAGATCAAATTTGGTACAACACTAGACATTTCTATCCTACTTTACAATCTCTATCTATCATTTGAACAAATCCCTACACAGAGGAAAATATTTCCTCATACATATGCAGAAAGAGTTCAAGTTGACGATCCTCAAAATCGTCGAGGAAAAGCTCTTCAATCTACTCAAAAGGGTTCGATTGGGTTGATTAAGGTTGCCACTGATGTTAAATAAATGATGTCTTTATGTTGGTAAAAAAATTGTTTTCAAAGGAAGTATTGAGTGCATATGAGATTCAAATCTTTTAATAGAGAATGAGATGTAATGGTTATTTTCTAAAGGCTAATTTTTAATGGCTAGAATTTAATGATTACTTTTAATTTTCTAATGTCTACTTTTTAACTGTTATTTTACAATGACTACTTTTCAAATCTGCAAAATATCATTTCAATTTATTCACAACACCTAAAAATGTCATTATGCTAAGAATTAATTTAAAGGTTAATTACAAAAAAAAAGATCCCAACTATAGAATACTTTTTAATGTTTGTACTGAATTTATTTCGTTACAATTCGAGTATTAAACTTTTAAACACTTTTCAATGTTGAAACTTCGTCAATATTTTTGTTAGTTTAAACGGAAGCAACTGATGTGGACGCCCATGTAGAATTAGCGACGAAAATTTCCGTCTTTATTCCGTCGCAAATATAAGTAAGCTACCACATGAGGTGTGTTTTCCAGCAAATTAGCGACGTAAATTTTCGCCGCTATTCCATAGCTAAAAGTATTTAATTTTTTTATAATTTAATTAATTATTTAATATTATATTTATTTATATTTTCTTAATTATATTTATTTATGACACTAAGTAATTATAAAGATGATGAAAAACATAAAAAAATATTTAATTTACCATTAACCAATTTTTATAAGTTTGAAAATATTGGTAATATAATATAATTAAATTAGATTTTATAATTCTATCAAGATTAAAAACTAAAAAGTACTATAAACCATTAGGTTACTCTCAACCAATTTGTTAACTAGAGGGAAGGAAAATTTTAAATAACATAATTATAAATAATAATAAAATTTCTTAATTATATTGGATGCATTTATGCATCAAGCTATACAATCAAAAAAGATGAGTGAATAATCATTGTTTGCATTATTTATTTATTGTGTAAAAGTTATATTTTGCCACTCTTAACTTTTTCTAGTGTGGGTAAAAAATATCATTATTTTTTTGTTGTTTTTATCTTAAATTTTTCAAAATAAACATATTTATCCAATGATCTTTTAAATAGGGTAATTTGTCCCATGTACAATCCTCTTAATGGAGTGGTTTTTTGGATTCAACATGATTTAATCGGAATAGATAGTAGGTAAATTCGTGGATTTTTCTACCATTTTATGTACCAAAAATAATATCAATGAAATTTTATTTTTGTTTTATGTCCTTAATCTTTAAAATAGAGAAATTTTATTAACTTAAATATTTTTTTCTATTTTTCATCATATTTATAATTAATTTTTTAAGAAAATATAAATAAATATAATATTAAATAATTTAATTTATTTATAAATTATAAATTTAATTAATTAAATTAAAAAAATTAAATATTTCTAGCGATGGGAATATTCCGTCGCTAATTTGCTGGAAAATGTAGCTGAATTATTTTTGCGACGGAATAGCGACGGAAATTTCCATTCCGTCGCTACGTCCACTTGGGCGGGCTGCTTCCGTTTAAATTATCAGAAATATTGACGAAGTTCCAACATTGAATAGTATTTGAAAGTTTTAGTGTTCGAATTATAACAAAATGAAGTTTATTATAATAATTAAAAAAGTATATTATCGTTGGGGCTTTTTTTTTGGTAATTAATCTTAATTTAGAGTACTTTGTTATAATTTTTTTCTAGCATCTTATGAGCCTCTCGTTGCATGTCATCCAGTGTAGGTGTCTGCAATAAGTAATTGCATCTCAATCTTATTTTTCCTTCATGTCTATCTCCTTTTCATTAACTATTTTAATTTCAATTCCTCCATGATAGATAGTTTTGCCGTTGCAAAGATTTTTATTGCCTCAAAATCTTCTCTAATGTTCCTAATATAAGACGTTTTTTGATTTGTCCTTACCCGTCTTCTTTACTACATCGGTGCTTGTTAGGTGAAACTGGAGACTTAATAATTACATTCACCTACTGCAGGCATTTTGGATTCGACAATGATGAGTACATCCTGAATTCACTTATCTTTGTTCTCTTGGAACCCCCACTTTCAGTTGAAGGAGTTCTCCATTTTTGTTCCCTTTTAAAAGAACTAAAGTGCTTCTCAAAAATGCACTTCTTGCCATATTTAGCAATAAAAAGTTTATGCACCAAATCCATTATGTCATCCATGTTTTTAAACCGCTTCTTTGTGGCGACATGCTAGATTCAAAATTTAATTCTAATTGTTTCATATTAACGTGTTTTACCTTTTTTAATGGGAAAAAAAATGGAAACAAAAACGATATCGAACGGAAACCATTAATTTCTCGACTATAAAACACTATAAAAATGTACACTTAATCCCTTGATACTAAACACGATATCTGCCAGCAAAACTACGGCCACTAAACCTTTTAAAGTAGTAAAAATTGTACAAGAACTAACACCATGAGAAGCAACCCTGATTTAAAATAAATAAATAAAAAATAATAATAATAATAATAAAAAGGCCAACAATCAATTAATTACAAAACTAATGAGTTATGATACAATGCACATCAGCTCCACTTGCACATACAAGCAAAAAAAAAAAAACCTCATGAAGCTGCAACTGTTCGAGCAGTGTTCCTTCCAAGACCAAGACCCAACCCCAGGGGAATACCATCCGTTTTAGGCCCTCTCATTTTTATTATGGCAGCAATGGGAAGAATGGACATGGCCCTGATGGTTTTTAGCATCTGAATTTACATTAATGGCAACATGGCCATTGCCATTCATGTGATGAGAGTGGGCATCACCGTTTTGCGAGTTTGAATTCCTTGTCATATGCATCATTGCAATCCCCTCAGAATTTGCAGAATCTTCAATATACTCCACATCTTCATTGTAACCATTGATCAAGAAATCCGAACAATTCTTTCGAATGCCATGATCGTAAGGGTTTCTAAAGCGACGCCTGGGCCTCTAAGGTAGCTATAACGCATTGCATTTGCCATTTCATTCGTTGTGATATTGCGCGATATCTGTGCCAGAAAAGGAACAGATACAGGTAGGTGTTTAAGTAATAATGCAAATGCAAATCATACAGGAGCTGATATGCATCCAGAACTCAACGTAGATGGAACATTTACTTCCATTTACTGGAAAAGAAAGTAATAATAAAAGAGCCTTAATGATATTTCATGGTAACATCTTGTGATGCATATGTATTCTTCCTCAAATATGAACCCACCTTAGGCAATACTTGAGGGCATTATCACCTGCCACAATCAATTAAAGTAACACAACAGAATATGATTCCTCACTCTCGCTTATTAAAAGTCCAAATCCAAGAGCTAGAACTTACTCCACGTTAGATATAGGCATAGGGCTCAGATCAAACTGAATAGCGCAGCCAATCAATATGAAAGTGCAGACACATGACTTATGAACTGGTAGGCATATGCATAATCAGTTATTATAATCGATGCCATACTAACCTGAGAAGCTTGCACAACAGTTAGTACTGCCACACCAAAGAACAGGAAAAAATCTACAATCAGAAATGATATAGCACCAACATGTTGAGTCCCAGCATGGTTAATCCATGCTCCAAATGTAGAGGGTGCAGCTGCATCTGACAGAACTCCTAGATCCAACAAATCATTTATGCAGCAAAGCCAAAAATGGGAACAGCTTAAAAAAATAAAAAATTAAAATTAGAGAAATTAAAAAATTGTTACATACTTAGAAGAGCCACTGTGCCAGTAATCAACATTGCTGAAACTTCTAAAACAAGAAACGCAAATAAATCCCATTTGTTTTTCTGCATCAAGAAGAGTCGTGTATGAGGCATGACTCAAGGCATACATGTGGAAATAATTAACTGTCCAGCAACCCACACACATGTGCATGTGTGCGTGCCTATTCTTCTTAAAAAAAATAAAAAAGGAAAAAGAGAGAACTCTAGATGCATCTCCCATTTACTGCATGCATAGTATCATGGCTTATTACTTTTTGCCATAGCCAAGAAGCATCAAGTAGTATGTTGATGATCAGTACATCAGGTGAAATGTTATCATACCATCAGTAGGATCTAGGATGTGGATATTGCCAAATACCATGGGTCCTGAGGGTACCCGACTCATTTGCATTAATGAATAATATCTTAGTTCATACTTTAAGGGAAAACTATAGATTGATTCAAAATAAAGCACACGCACACATGCACACCTACCTACTAGGTTGTGGAGGGGGAACTTTTTATAGACTAAAATGCCCTTACATTTTAATGTAAAATTTCGAAAATAGCATAAAAAAATAAAAAATAAAATTATCATTATAAAATCTGTGTGAATGTGCTAATTAGGAGCCTTTTACCTGGTTGCTTTTCATCTATGGAATAGTTTCAGTATTATTTTAAAATTCCTTTCATTAGTTGTACAAAATCTACTAGATAGGATATTTTGACCACACCAATTTTACTAAATAAGATATTTTAATTAAAAATAATTATGAATTTAAACCAATTTCATTTGATTACTCTATAAATCATTAATAATTTTCATATAAATATTAAAAAAAAATTGTAAATCACTTGTTATAAAATATATACATGTATATTAATTCTTATATGATTCACATGCACAATAAGCTTGTATGTCTGTTCATTATATACCTACATACTACAAACACATACACATATACATATACACAATTCTCAGGAAGGAAAAAAAAAAGAAGAAAACAAAAGAGCTATCCTTTTTTGTGAACCAAAAGAGAGAGAATAAAGAAGTTGGTAAAACCTGACCTGACCTGGGTTCCCAACCAGCTACCAAACCTGAGCTCAGTTGACAATATATTTCTAGCAAGTCATATTCAGGTTTGACAAGACGTGGCTCAAGGCCCACCCATGCCCAAAAATTTCATATTTGCATCTCTTTGTTAAGATGAATCATACATTTTCCTCATGGGTAAGATAGGAAGTGGAAAATGAAAGTTAAACCAATCATGCATAAAAAAAAATGTAATTTATCAATATGCACACACCTTGCCAACGCAATTAGATACCCAAGGACAGTGATGATCAAATTGTTCAATACATCGATCACAAGTCGAACAGTGCTTTGCACGAAGAGGTCTAACAATCTGCTTGTAGCAAAACACAGAATGAAAAGAATGAAATTCTTAAAATAGCCCTGAAACAAGCAGAATAATGTCTCAAAAATTAGCCAAGACAAGGAGACCAGGATAAAAACAAACAGTACCTTGCATGTTGCACAGAGTTGAGACCAATTACCAGCTAGCAGAGCAGGATTATTTATCTCTATTTTCAAAAGAGGTTCCTACCATAAAAGATAATGCAAAAACATTTGATACAAAATCAGGGAAAAAGACACCTACTATGACCTCTTGTGATGGAAAATGAGAAGACCAGTATTGTTTGTGTTCAAGATGCATTATAGGATGCATTACATGTGGAACCACCAGCAATTATAGCATAAGTAGCATCATTCCTGCAGCAGGCAGCAGCAATACTATTCCTATTCTAGTTCTATCAGCTTAGATTTTATATTTTTCAATTAGATGCTTCTAGAATTATTAGTTTCTATTTTATGTAATCTCTTGTTAAAGAGCAAAGAATTGAGAAATAAAACAAGCAGAAATTTATCAAAACCATAAGAGATTTGGTTTTTCCTCAAGAAGTCCTAAGGTTCTTGCTCCCTTTAACGAACTCAAAGATCCTTGCTTGCTTTGATGGATTCAATTAATTGCCCAGTGTCCAGATCCATAATTTGGGACAGTAACAGTTTGGATAAGAAAGGACATCAAGAATTAAATGCATCTTTGTGGTTTGTGAATGCACATGCACGTGTTAGGGAGGAAAACTTGAGGTTGTCCTGGTCAGCAGGGGATGAGCACAACCAAAATACTTGTAGCAATAAGAATGATACTCACATCATCTTTCATGCTTTGTGGGTCATGTACATTCATTCTAATGTAACCTGGATCCTTTCTGCAAAGAAACAATGAGCAAAAATTGTAGAGAAAAAGACATGTAAGTCTGAGTACAGAGATTTCTCTCGTCAGTATTATAAGCATGTGCAAGTTTAGCTTATCAAAACCATTTAAAGCACAAGTTTGAGTCATTAAGATGATTATTGTCCTTTTCCTGTATCCCCAAAAATATGCAGGTATCATATGTTCTTACAATATCTTAACAACAAAACTGATTTCTCATTAAGGATCTTATAAGCCATCAACCCAGTGCAGAACAGCATCAACAATATTGCTGACTTCCATGTGACTTCTATTTTGTTAATTGTTTCCAAATTTTTCCATTTGAACCATAACAATCATCAATTAAAAAAAATGTGCAACAACAGAATCCAGTATGACAAAAAAATGATATATTTAACAAAATGTTATTGAGTTCATTTTGAATTCAACCAAAGTTTATGTTAATAAATTAATAACCATAGCTTTGGCATAGGTACTCCTAGCATATCTCCGATTGCAACGTCCAACCTCTTAATGCAAACCTACCACACCATGAAATTTATATTATTGTAGACATTAGTGTACTTGACCATGCGACCATGCATTACCATGTAAATATCCTCCTATGTACATTGAAATCATATTCGTAATCAGAGATATTAAACGGTTTTTTATAGTTTATTTTATTTGGGAGGAAAAGGAATTACAGCCATACCAACTGTGCAGACAGCATATGCATGCAGAGAAAATTTTAAAGTTCTGAACCAGTGACCAAACGAACTCTATAGCACATACCTGCTACATCTATAAACATTACAAGTCCAGCAGTTGCTAAGAAAACTCCTGACCAGGCAATAAGGCCAAGGCCAGCTGTTAACCTTGGTAGATTAGGATCTGCAGCCGAAGTAATTAAAGTAAATAAAGAAAAAAATACGGAAATTGTAACTAATAAAGAATTTGAGAAAAAGAAAAACAGAAGGAGATTGCAATCTCAGTGACTCAGGGTAATGAACCCTGTAATGGAAAGGATAAGAGAAGATACCCATAATGACAGAATGAACATAGGTCACCAGTAGAATAAATATTACAGACCAAAGTACGGGTGCAAGGCCCAACTTTGACAACCGTCCCAGACGGCTATTCCCATCAAAGCGTTTGTCAAGCAATCTCCTTGCATTTCCCTGCATAATCATAATTTATTCAAACACAGATGTACAGGAGGCAAACATTAAGAAATATTTAAAAGAACATTTCAAATTTCCTTAAAGAAACATGCAATACACAAAATATGCATTTCTTTTGTTAATAAAGAGATAATCAACAGGTTTTAGAGGGGAAATATAAGTAATCTCTAGTTTCATTACATACAATTGCAAGAAATTCACCCTACAATCCCCACCACAGAGACAAAACATTGCCCATATTAGAAGTAAAAACAGGGTGCAGATGTCCAGAGAGAACTAAATGAAAATCCAAAATAGCATATTTCATATAACTGAATCACTTTAAAAGTATCTGAGCTATACTGACAGATATATGATGATTGGAAAATTCACTTTAAAGGGAAGATGAACAAAATCTTTAAAAATTGGTGAGCCTTCCCCTACACAGATAAACTTAAAACCTGTACTTGAATTCAGACAACATAGACTGGCTTTTGCACAACAGATAGCGCCATTGACACAATCATACAAGTGCCCTTTCTAACAATATCACACTATTAAATTATGTGCCAATTCAACAAGTTCCCTACACATTTTGGTTGTAGCATTTAATTTTATATAATTCCTTTCTTCTAACCTTTTAAGGTATTGTTACTTTCCAAATTATTCCTCAAGTGGTTATTTTCCAACTGGTTGCAGATTAGAACATAAGTAGGACACTCTTTAATTACAGAACACAATAAAAAGCATTACTGACATTATGTCAAGTGACACAACAAAGTATCAGCTTAACCAGAAACTGTTTGTCCGAGTAATCTTACTAACCAATTTAAAGTATTTTGGTTATGGAGCACCTACAAGGAAAAAAGCAACTTGTCGGTGATTCTTATCAGAAGCAAGCTGGGCCGGTGTAAGGCCAGTATTATCTGTCACTCCTAGGTCCTCTTTCTTGCCAGCCTGTACTAGCACTGTACATGCTTCCAAGTTACCCCTAATTGCAGCCCAATGGAGAGGAGTGCAACCTGATAAACAATTATTCAAAAAAAAAAAGTGTCTATAGATCCAAGTAATCATGCTATAGACAAAAGGAAATTGTCTAAAGAAGCTTAAAAATTTTGCACGTACCCTCTTTATCTTGCCGTCCCCTATAAGCATCGAGAAACAATAGCAGGCGTATACAATCCGCAAAACCTTTATAAGCAGCCCTAAAGTTCTCCGAAAAAGAAACAAATGAACAATATAAAAGATCAACAAATTAATCACAACTGATTGAAAATAACATAGAAAATTTTAGAGGTGTCAATCAGGTCAGAGTGGATGTGCTCAAGTAGCAAAGTATTTGGGTTTGACTTGCCGAGGTTCTTAATGTGTTTAGGATACCCATCAGTCATTGGTCTCGTATTGGAATCACAGGTTAGTGTCTTGCTGATGTACATAAACACATTACTTATTTGCATTTCTTAGTATTAGTGGACTCTTTTAGTATTGATTAGTTTCAAGTGTTCTGCAAATATTTTAAAAGAAAATAAAATTGCTCGGAATTATGCTGCTATCACAATGTTACAACCATGACAGCTTGTCTCCTGGCAAGTGGCAGGACCACAACTTAAATCATAGTAGGCATATATAAATAGTATCAATCTCTTTGTTCTTCTTTCCTCCTTTTCTTCAGCAGCAAGGCTATAGTTCTAGCACAACTCACTTGATCATTTCAACCTAAGTGCGAGTGGGAACAAAACCTAGACACCACTCCATAACGCTTTATTCCAAAGGCTAGATATATACATTTTATGGCCATAAATGCATCACCTAACAAGGATATTCCCCAGCAAGGGAAAAAAAGATGAAGAAAGAGAAAATGGGAGACAGCATTCATTAGTAATTCTTCAATTCACTTAGGTTTTAGGTCCAAATTCTATTAATTTCTGGGAATCTCATATATTTATATTATGACCTGAATCACATTAATGCATAGTCATAAGTTTCAAGTCTTGTCTTTTTTGTACTATTTCAACTTCGAGAACATGAGAATTCACAAGTATTGCCATCATAACCATGATTGAAACATTACTTTAGACAATGCAAGAAAAAATAAATAAATGAAAAGAGCGGCATTTCAAGGTAAGGTAAACTTCTAAACATTAAGGTTGCAGTGGAAGTTATCAAATACCAGTGTAAAGGACTTCTTCCATCGTTATCAGGAACATCAGGGTCAGCATTCCATTTTGAGACAATATGGTACAAGAAAGCCGTTTGACCATACTGAGCTGCAACATGTGTTGTCTGGAACCATGGGAAATTAACACCATTATTTTATTCATCCAAATAATTCACAGGGCAAACAAACATATAATAGTAATCAGTGTCTAGGTTATATATGAAAATAATAAAAATGATAAAAAGGTGAGCACAATAAATTGTTCAATTTGCATTCCACCTTGATATTTTTTAAACCTTATCATCTTTTCCTTGAAATACTTCCACGCAACTTCTTGAATATAAACCTAGCTCAATTATCGTTGCTTGTCTCAGTTTATCATCCTAGTTTTTGCAATTAATTTGATATCATAAGATTGCAATGTTATGGGTGCAACACATGGCCAAAATGAAAAAGCTGCTAATGTCAAACATGTGTTCATTTGTCTGCAAAAATATTCTAAAATTTGACATCAACTGTAATCACACAAATAATAGACATTATAGAATTATCTCCACATCATGGCAAGATTTGGGATATAATTGCCCAGAAATACCTTACTGGAAAAATTAAATAGCACAAGATCCAAGTAAGTGCTTCCAGTTTACAGTACAGGTAATAAATTCATAACAGATGATCATTTTACCAGGCATTTCTGACTTGCAGACATGGTCAAGAAAATAAGGATCGAGTGTCTCTTGAATGAAGCACATTAACTTATGAAGTAGTATAGATGATACTAACCTGATAGCCATATATATCAGCAGCATCTACCCGAGCACCCTCATGGAGTAAAAGTTCTGCAACTTGGTTTGCGCCCCGAACTGCACTCCAATGCAAAGCCGTCTGCCCAGTATGATCTGCTGCATTTACATTTCCTCCATGCTGGCATCAAGAATACCCAGTCCAAGACATATTAGTCAACAGATAACTCCTCCAGTCGATAAAAATTAACTTATATTTACCTATGTATAAAAATTTAAGCTCATGAAACTGAATTTTACTTATTTTAGAGATACAGATCAAAGAAGGGGAAAAGAGATTCCTTTCTAAGAAGCAATCACCCAGAAATAATATTAACCTTGAATCGTGTCCATTTCTTGCCCCCACGTTTCTCGTCCCCAAGCAAGTATGATGAAACATGGCAAAATTATTAATCAAATTTATTTCAGTTATCAAAGATTCAAGCTCCTAAAATACTATACTGTCACCCTAAAGGAACTTAAGAAATCCACTGAAAGACCTCCACAAAACATTAATTCAACCTAAAGCAAGATAATCAACTGGAACTCCATAAAGTGGTCAAAGGGGAAAAGCATGAATCCCCAATCACACGCTAAGCAGAAAGAAAAATTGAAAACAAGGAAATTCATCTCCAAACCAAAAATGGGCAGTATTATGACCAGCTACACACACACACACACACAATGGGGGAGCGCGCGCGCGCACACAATAGGAGAGCAGGTAAAACCTCGATGATATACTGAGCCGCAGCAGTTCGATTATTCAAAGCAGCCCACTGCAAAGCGTAGTAACCAAGGCCATCAGGTTCAGAGACGGAGCAACCCTCACTCTCTACCAATCTTTGAAGTTTCTCCAAATCCCCATAAGCAGCCGCTGTGTATACATCATTCCTCAAACTCTCATCGCCAACAGCGCCAGTATCAGCGATCCCATCGGCTCGATTAGCGGATACTGAATCCCCATCATTGTATGGCACCTCCTCCACCACTTCGATCTCCGACGACATTGCTCCTATATGATTTTTTGAAAAAGAAAAATAGAAAAAAAAAACTGAAAATTTCAAAAGAATTTAGAAGTAACAGAAATAGAAGAAAATTGATTTTAGATATTCGCTGACTTTGATCAGATCAATCGAAATTGGAATTGAAAATTGCAACAATAAGAAGCCCTATCAGGGTTTTTCTTGGAATCGGAGGAAGGAGATTCTTTTGGATTGGGTGGTTTTAGCCGTCCGTGTTGACTGGAAGATTTTACATTCATAGGATACGAGACAATGAGGACCTAGTTGCCAATGCATATCCGGACATGAACCGCAGAAAGTCTTGTGCAAGTATTTTTCAATATTTTGATATTTTCGTTGAAAAAGAAAATGAAAAACACAACCGAAGTAGATATTAACAATGTTATTAAAACCGGACCGGATAGAGAACCGGCAAGGATGGGGTTTATGGTTCGATCGGTTCAACCGGATTTAACCGGATTTTTTTCTATTTTTAAAATATTATAATTATTATAATTTTTTGAATACTATTGTATAAAAATTAAAAAAAATATTCATCAAATTTTAAATATATATGACAAATATTTTAATAATAAGTTACAAAAATAATTTTAATTTTATTATTACAAGTGATTAATTATGGATTATTGAATATCATATGCAAGAAACATAAAAATACAATCATATCATGAAAATAATTTCATGTTTAGATGGAGTACTAATAAAGTGAACACAAAAAATATTAACCTTGCATATATGAGTATAATTATATTTAATTACAATAAATTCAAATAGATAATAAGTATATTAAATTATTAAGTGACATTTTTAGAATTTAAAATACTAATTTTTCAATAAATAAATAATAAAATTTTAATATATATATGTATGTATGTATGTATGTATGTATGTATGTATGTATGTATGTATGTATATTTTAAATTTTCATTATTTATTTATTTGAAAAAATTTAATATTTTAAATTCTAAAGATATTATTTAATAATTTAATATACTATTACAATAATCCAAATAGATAATAAGTATATTAAATTATTAAGTGACATATTTAAAATTTAAAATAAATAAATAATAAAAATTTAATATATATATATATATATATATTTGATTACAATGAATCAAAAATATAATAAATATATTAAATTATTAAGTGATATACTATATATATATATATATATATATATATTTGATTATAATGAATCAAAAATATAATAAATATATTAAATTATTAAGTGATATACTTAAAATTTAAAATACTAAGTTTTTCAAATAAATAAATAAATATATATATATATATATATATATATATATATATATATATATATATATATATATATATATATATATATATATATATATATATATATATATATATATATATATATATATATATATATATATGTGGGTGGGTGGGTGAAAAAATTCAAAAAAAATTGATTTTTTACATTTTTAGCAAAAAAACCCGGTTTTGTCCGGTTCGTCGGTTTTCCGGTTCTACCCGGTTTTTTTCGGTTCAATTCGATTTTTTACCAATTCGATTTTCAGTAGTCAAACCAACCGACTGGCCTGTCGGTTCGCGGTTCAACCGGTCGGTCCGGTCCGATTTTAATAACATTGGATATTAAACCTATATATTTTTAAATCTTTCATATTAAATACAATTTAAATAAAATTTAAATGTACGCTGTATTATTTTTACATAAAATTAATTAAAAATAAATATATTATCCATCAAAATATAAAAAATTCAATCGGTCATCTTTTGCAAATTTTAAAATTATTTCATATTTTTTATTTTTTTTTAATATTTTAGCGGATCTCATAGTTATTTTAGGATGATTGCACATGAAATTAACAAAATGTACCTTTTTAATTTCATTAATTCCATCTAAATTAGATATAATATAAGTGATTTAAAAAATTATAGAAATCCAATAATTTTCAAAAATAAAAGAATTTAATGTATACAAATATTAAAATTCAAGAATTCATGAAATGCATTTTCAAAAAAAAAAAAAAGTGACCTAATGGGCAATTATTCCATCTGCATCCAAAAACATGCCATAGAACCATCAGAAAACTGGATAATAGCCAGACTTTTTCTATCAATGGCCAAGCTAGAATCTCAAAATTAGAGGAAGCACAAAATATATTTTAATATATAAAGTTAAAATTAAAAACATCTAAACTGTATGATACAAATACATTTTGTTTAAAAATATAAAACAGTTGATAATTTCAAATTAAAAAGTTACAAATTTCACTATTATTCTTAATGTGATTTCATATCATGAAAGATTGAATAATTAGCTAATTTTTAATGATATATGTAAACACTTGAATTTTGGATCTCATTAGTTCAAATGAACTTGATTATGAAAGCAACTTCAAAAAGAGTAAAAGTTCTCAAGAGACTGAAGATAATTTAATTGAAAGAATAAAATTTTTAAAGTTAAAAAGTTAGGGTCAAGTGTTGTCTTGGGGGCATAACCGCATCCCTTGGCCAAATGCTGCATTTCTCTCAGACACGAAGTTTTTGTGCTTCAGAGTTGAGGCACGATTTGTTTTGGGAGATACGATTGTCTCCCAGTTACATATAGAATACAGCTTTTCACTAGTTGAGACGCATGTTTTCGGTGACATTGGTCCGAAAACCGCTGTGCTAGGGCCAGTTTCCAGAATACCATATTTTCTCGATCACCTATAAATATAGGAGATTGAGTCGACGTTCTTAGGGTTGGAAATGAATTTACAGAACAAATTTTCTTAGCCAAACAATTTTTTTTTTCACAAACCGTACACTTTAAAAATCCACTAAACCCTTTCTTGAGCCAATCATCCAAAAGGATCTTAAAGGTCATAAGATAAATTATATTGAGTGTTTCCTAAATCTCAAAGTCTCTTTGGGGTCTTCTTCATCTCAAGTCCCTTTGGGGTCTACTAAACTTTATCTTTTTCATGTTCATCCTCTAGTTTTCTTATACTCCATCCGTTCTTATATTTATGCAATTACTATAAGTAGTCATTATTATGCATAATTAACCCATACTAAGCTTTTATGCTTAGCATGATAGATTTTTGTATATGCAGGTGTTAGAACTTGGTTCAAGTGCAAATTAGAGTCTGGACAACTGCAGTCAGCCAACGTAGAAAGTTTGGATTTAAGTTTTTTTTTTCTATTTATTTTAACATCTAAATTGTAATATCTATAAGGGTCTATTGTTAATGTAATTTCATGGATTGAAAATCTACCTAGAGATAGTCATGGATTTCTGCATATTAACTAACATGTTTTATAGGTTGGTTCTAGCACCCAGGGTGTGACAATTTAGTGGTATAGACCTTAGGTTTAGGCAATTCCAGCATACATTGAGCTTCAGTAATCTGTATATGCACAATCAGTTGTGTTGTTGGCCTACAATGGTTATCCCAATCCTGATATAGCTGGCACCATAGAAGGTTTTATAGAGGTATTTAAAGAAAAAGGTTAGCAATAATCAATTCGATTTTAACTTTTTCTTCTATTTTTGATATGTTCCTATTTCAAGATGTGGTATTTTCTTATTTTCTTTGCTGAATTCTGTTCAAGATGATCCATTTTATGACACTAGATCTATGGTGACTGGTTCTAATATTGTTTAAGATTTTGTCTAATTTGATTCAAAAGGTGAAGTATGTTAGATAAAATAGTTATGAAATGTGATATATCAGAAATTGTTAAGAATACATGCATTTAATTGATAATATATGTGTCCTTAGTAATTCTAGTTTAATTATGGAATATGAGATCATGAAAATGAGGTTAGAATTATGGATTGGCAATATATATATATATATATATATATATATATATATATATATATATATATATATATATATATATATATATATATATATATATTATCATTTGAAAGACAAGGATTTACATCTCAAGAAATTAGGAAAAAGTCTGTAGTTAAAGATGAATTTATGAAACTATTGGTCTGTGTAAATAAACAAAATTTGATCATAGATTGGGTTGATAAGCACTATACTATTAAGGATTGTGTTGATACTTATAGAAATCTTGATTTTATGGGTACAATATTTTATAGAATTCAATTTAGATTACTAGTTATTATAATTTCAGCCTTATGAAACTGTAAGTTACCATGAAAAGGTATATTACTCTATGAGCTTTTATACGAAAACCTAATAGGAGAAAATAAAAGATTTAATATGTTTCTTGAATGAATTGTTTAATTACTTATTAAGGTTATCTTGTAAACCTTCTTAAATTATAGTACTCTATAGGATAAGATTAGTTGGGTAAAGAGAATTAAAGATTTTATGGTTTATCTTAAGAATTTCTAAAGTGATTTCATGTAATATAGCGTGATTAATTAGGCATTACCATCTGCCATGTTTATTTCTTTTAAAGCATATACTCTAAAGAATGTATGAAGTAATATGAGTATATTTAGCATAAAGACTAGCAGTAACACTTAGTTATAGTGAGATAGAGTAAATTGATTCATTCAAGCTCAGTTGGAGCACTATTTCAATTTATTTTGGAATTGTTATCTTAATATAGATATATTTTTCAGATACTGTTATTTTCTTCTGAAAGCTTCGAAACGGTTTGAGGAAAAATTTTTAATTTGGGATATGCACTAGAATGAATTTCTTTATACAAAAAGTGAGCTTGATCATATTTTATTGTATGATACTTTTCACTTTCTATTAAGCTCTAATGTGTTACTTTTAAATTGAACGTTCACTAGTATTTCTGCAAATTTTTCTATTAATGACATTAAATTCCATTTAGGTTATGTGACCATATAGAAAAAAAATGTTTGAAGATGGAAGGTATACAAAAGCTGAGAGAAGTAAAAACTTAACATGGTAAGTAAGATTTAATTGATTACTGACTAGTTAAAACTGTAACTGGAATTTGAAAAGAAAGGTATAAAATATCTGGCATAAGTGCGAATTTTGAGGATGAAATTCCTTTAAGAGGGAGAGAATTGTAAAGGCTCAAGTTATACCCTCGTAGAAATATGATGTGTTCATGGATATGTATAATGCTTACATAGGTTGATGACCAATTTGAGATATAATTGGTAATTAAGAAATTGTCAAAGGGAAAGTCGGCAAATTATTTTACATGTCATATAGTCATAAATGTTGAAATCATGGACTTATATGTATGAAATCATGGACTTGTAAGTTATGTAAGTTGAGAATTTCATGCAATTAAGTAATTATAGGAAGTTTAGGGGCCAATGTGTAAATATAAGAAAGTAGAAAGGTGTAATCAATAGGAAGCTAACATGTGCTCTTTTAGAATGTTGTATTATAAAGTAAGAAAATGAATAAGAAAGAGGAAGCAACTTGGCTAGCCACTTGAGAGGCCAAAATTCATATTTTCTTAAGCTTTATCTCTCCCATAAACATATAAAAATATACTTCTAAAGAGTTTAGTAGAGAGAGGGCAAATTAAGTTGGATTTCAAAATAAAAAAGGTAAGTTTATAATGGACTCCTAATTCTTTCTTCTTTATCTTATCCCTCTTAAGGACCTAGATTTTATGGGTTTAAATGGATATAAATACATGTGTATAATTGAGAGGGAAAGAATTAGTAAAATGAAGAAAAAGGAAGAGTTAGAACATAAGAAGAGGATTTCAGATTGATTAAGGTATGGGAACCTCACACCTTGATTCCAATTATAATTTTTGTATTTGATATCTAAATATGATTTTGACATGATTTTGATGGTATATAAAAGAATTGAAGTTGGTTTGTGTGTGGGAGATTGATTTACTCTTTGAAATGATAACTAGTTTAAACTCTGTTTTTGGTTCACTTGAATTAGTCAAAATGTTTTTACCATAATCTGGTCTATACACCTTTAATTTGAGTAATTCTAGTCCCATATGAATTTTAAGACATATTATCTCAACTTTCATGAATAACTCTAGAGCTTATTCTACCCCTAGGATGCTTAACAACGACATAAGAGCTTGGAGTCTGCTACTGGCCCTATTTTGGACCATCTTATGGTGTTTTTGAAATATCTCATGATTTATAAGTTTGAATTGCTTGATTTTTGATTTTATAAAAAATATAGAAATAAAGGAATAACTTTTTACAAGACCTTTTTGGCTGAAAATATCATTTGGCAGGTCTAAAATAGTATACAAGTTGAACATTAAAATCTATCTACAAAATTTGAGGGGTAGAATGGTACACATGACTGAGACCATTTTATCTCAACCATGTGGACCCTTTTATATCGATTAGGACCATTTCACATGATTGAAACCAAATTATCTTAGTCGTGTGCCCTCCAGTTCTAGCTTGTACTTGATTTTTAGGCCCCGAAATGTCACTAAATTACACCAAACTTTCTCGGATGCTTATGAAGCCTTACAAACACATAGTTGGGGTTCATATACATTGTAATAAATATAAAATGAGTGATTTAATATTAAAATATAGATTTAAATAAAATTGTATAAGGTTAATAATAGATATTACAAGGTTTTTAATATATCTTACTTTAATGCTTATGTTATTGAATTGTATCTTGAATGTTGTTGTGTATGTGAATATAAATTTGCTAATGAATCGTGCAATTTGTATTTTAACCATGAAATTAATTATGTATATCTGGTATGTGATGATTAAGGAGTAATGTATGTCTATATTTTTAGATATTATATTTTTATATGAGCATGGCCTACTATAGTCTGAGTTGTGGGTAAATAGGCATGCCTAGAAAGTTTACAACTGCTATTCTGTTAGACACTTATATGTCTTTTGTTTGAGGTTATACCTCTTCTGTTAGAGATAATATCTCTTCTGATTTCTAATTCGGAATTAGAAGCAATGCCTCTTCTGTATGGATACTAATGGTATCTTACACTTTATTACCCATTACCCACATCTTAAACAATAGCAGGCAATTTTCTAGTTGTCTTAATTTATATTTATTCTGTGTTGCTATACTAAGTTGTTTGATCTGTTCAGATTCTGGTAAATTTTGATAAGACTCTGGTAATTATCTTTATTTATTCCAAGTTATATTCTTAATGTTTCTTAGATTGAGTAGCCAAGAATTTTTATCTTCTTAATTATGTTAGGCATTTAACAATATATTTCTATTTGGGTTATCTAAGTATTATGGCTTGTTTGATTGGAATATTTATGCAATTATTGTATGTAGTCATTATTATGCATAATTAATCTATACTAAGCTTTATACTTAACACAGTAGCTTTTCTTGTGTGCAGGTGTTAGAACTTGATCTCCTATATTAAATGTTCTCATCTTGACCTTGCTATTGTAGTGTTGGGCTATCCTTTGTTTGTAGGCCACTATCTTGATGCAAGCATTCTCTCTTTTTTTTTTCTATTAGGTCTAGGTCTTGTTTTCTTTCTTGCTAGTTAAAGTCATTCTATAAGAGGATACGCCTATTTCGACCAAAACGATTGCTTCAAATTCATAGACAAGAGAGAAAGGGATTTGCATTGTTCTAGCTTTTGAAGAGGTTTGATAAGACCAAATGACACTTATAGTTCTTCTGTCCAATTTTCTTTTGCTTCTCCCAACCTCTTTTTAGTACTTTTAAGATTGTTCTATTAGAAACCTCGGTCATGCCATTACTCTGAGGGTGGGTAATTGAGGTGAACCTTAGGTTGATTTTTAGGCCTAAGTAGAAAGATCTAAATGTCATGCTGTCAAACTATTTGCCATTGTCGATGATGAATACCCGTGGTAGGCCATACCTGCAGATTGTCTCTTTCCATGCAAAGTTCTTTACTTTTTCAGCAATGATTGTGGTCAATGGTTCAGCCTCTATCCATTTAGAGACAATGGTCGACTACCATAATCAAGAATTTCATTTATCTTTTTCCTTGGGGGAATAACCCTATTATATCCAATTCCCATTAATCAAATGGCTAAGATATGCCGATCGGCTACTGTTCAGATGCTGGTTGCCTAATTATCCTTTCGTGTACTTGACACTATGAAGAATTTTTTTACTCGCTCTTAAGCATCATTAAAGATGCTAAGCCAAAAGTATTTAGTTTGTAAAACTTTTCTAGTGCGACAAATCCCCTCATGTATTTCCCTTACTTTATAGCTCCCATCTTCCTTTAAAATGCATTTTAGCCAGGGGTGATTAAATGCCTTTTGTATAATTCTCCTCCAATTATGGAATAATTGAGGGATTTTTTTGTGACTTTCCTGGCTTGGGCTTTATTGTCAAGTAGTTCACCCGTCTACAAGTATCGGATGATCGGTGTCATCTAATTTTTTATTTCTCGTTCTATCTATATTAGTTCGGTCTTGCTGAGGGAAGATTTGAGCATGTTCGTTATGACGACATCCTTTTTCATTGCTTCTTTATTAGAGGTTATGAGCTCCACTAATTTATTTGCTGATCAGGTGTTTTCTCTTGAGACTTTTTTAAGGGTTTATGCCGTCCCTATGGTTTCTAATGCTTGGAGTTCTTCCTTTATTTTGCTAGGTATTTTTTTCACGTTTTCCCTTTTTGTTTCGAAATTCCCTATTACTTGGTAGGTTACAAGCTGTGAGTCACTTTTGATTGTTAGATTTTTTGATCAGATGGCTTCAATGAGCCTTAGCCCTTGCAATAATGATTCATATTTCGCAACATTATTGGATGTTTCGAAATTCAATATGATTGCGTGTTTAATAGTTATCTTGAAGGGTCTTTTGATTACAATACCTGCACCTCCCTTTTTACTATTAGAATTCCCATCGATTGTCATTTCCCATGCAATTTTATTGGCTTCTTTAATTTTTCTTTCCCTTGTGAATTCTACTATGAAGTTTGTAAGAGCTTATGCTTGATTGCTTTCTTAGACTCTTACCTTATGTCAAAAGATTGCAATTTTATTGCCCATCCTACCATTTTTCCTTCTAGGTTGGGCATTTGTAATATTTTTTTATAGCAATTGGTCTGATAGAACTACGATAATGCCCACCAAATGTGAATTAATTCAACCTAATGTAATATATAAATGAATTCGGGATAACCTTTTTAACCCAAGCATTCCATTTTAGAGCCAGCTACTTTAATTGCAGAGCATCCCATTCCAGAGCAAGCCTTACAACTAGCCTAAGCATGGGTCTTAAATCCTAAGTTCGGTTTGTTTTTCCATTCCGGAGCCAAACAACCCAAAACTCATCTATTTCATTGCACACTCTAGCCCTCAAACTATAAAACACTACACATTTAGAGTCTCATTCCTAAGTAGTCTAAAATAGACAACATTTATGGTAGAAAAATTGAGCAAAATAATTCACAGCATTCAATCCATACAAGCTCAATATCCAACAAAGATTTAAGATAAAAACCATTCATCCAAGTTGGAAAATAACTTGAGAAACTGAAAACTCATGAAATAACAATAAGCAACAATGAAATAAACCATTCATTCATATATATAAACTCAAAATATGTTCAATATTCACATTATGGGTAGGGGATTCAAAGATCCCCCAAACAACTAGAAGATTACTCACTACCCATTACAAAATAATAAGAGAAAAGGATAGAATAAACCCTGAAAATTTGCTGTAGAAAAAAAAACTAGCTGAATCCCAAGTTCTTCAATCTTCTTCTCCAAAGCTTAAATGGAAATGAGCTCTAAACTATGTAAATCTACACTTCCAAGCTATAAATCTATGTATTTCACTGTAAATATATTTATTTTAATTATATCTATGTATGAAAAAATGAACACAGAGATGAAAGATAGAAGAAATAAAACCCTAGATCTGAAAGAAAATCAAGACTCTCGATTTTGCAGAAAAATCTACTATAAATAGGCCAACATAGGTCATGGTAATTAGGAATTTCTTGTTGACTATAACCTACTTAAAAATCTCTCTTTTAACTGATAAGAGTCATGATCAATAGGAAATTCCTACTGACCGTGATGTAGCTTCGATCTGCTTCTGGACAAGAGGTCACAATCATCACTAAAAACCTAATGACAGTGATATAGCTCTGCTTTACAATTTGGACTGATAGCATGACTACATCACAATCATTACCAAAAACCTGGTAACTGTGAGGTACTTATTCTTAGGTTATGTACTGAAGAGCTCCATAGGTCACAGTGAACACCTCTATATGCATAATTGCCCTGTTGACCGTAACATGCCCCAAAACAGTGCATTTTGATAGAAGATTTAGGTCACGATTACTAGGAAAACCTAGTAATCATAAGGTACCTGCAAAATTCACAATTTAGCACAAATTTCCATCAAAAGCTCTCCAAATCACACAAAAGCTAGGATTAACTGAGAATGGGCATAATTTATTAAATGTATGCAAAATAAAGCAAAAAAACTGGAAAGACACTAAAAATTAGACTAAAAATGATCTAGAACTAGATACTGAATTGAAGTTATTAAATACCCCACACTTAGACTTTACTTGCCCTCAAGCAATTGAATCATCCACAATCTTGAAAACTCAAATTTCAAGTCATAACAAGAACATTCAGAGAGGCTAGAATAACACCGAGCAGAAGACACTCAAATGAAAAATTTAATCAAACAGACTCAAAATAATCTATATTAAGCAATTTCTCGTGTGTGTGTGCTCAGCCAAAATAGATTTATAACTTTTCAAAACCCAAAACTACCAATGAATTTCAGCAATAGAGCAAATAGAAAAATATATCAGTTTCGCACTTGAAACTTGGAATAGCCATAAGCCTTTTCTTTAGCACTTGAACCACAAGGGTCATCTCCATTAAATAACTTAGAATAAAATAGGATTACCAGGTCTTACATTAATGTTGTAATGGGGTAAAGTTATTAGCTTCAAATAAATGATCAAGTTAGCAAAACAGTATCAGCCACACTACCCAAGAAAAGTACTACCTAACTTTTTAATGATAAACAACTCTTTCTATAATGCATGCCTTTTTCTAACAAAATTGAAGATAAATCTCAAGACATTAATTGGATTCTCAAAATTACAGGAAGCAAGAGCTAAAATTTATTGGCTAAATCAATTGACACTTCCCATAAATGCTAGGTATCCCACACTTATTTTTTGCAGTAATGAGTCAAATAAAATTTCTGCAGCATAACATCTATTCTTTTTAATTTTTTTTGATGACTTATTCAAATGAGTTGAAAGGAGTACCAAAAGCACTAAATTATTACCATGCAAGTCTTAAAATTTTTCAAAAATTTAAGCTCACAAACCCCCAAAATTATATTCAAACCCATCATGCAATTTTTCATTACCAAACCTAGAGTGGCCAATTCTAAAATGAAAAAGATAAAGGCATTTAGGTTATATGGTTAAATATCAGTGTAATAAAAAAATTCAAATAGTATACTTTTAGCATACCAATTAAGATTAAAGGGGCTAACAATGGCAAACCTAATCACTAGATAAGTCAAGAGTTAAATGTGGTTGCCAAAGAAAGGTTGCCTAGATCATATCTTAATCCTACCTGAGTTAAATATTCATTTCGAAGGGTGAAGAGGAAGGCTCTAACTATTCCAGGATTCCTTCACTCCACTACTCTTACTCACTATTTTTTATTAATTTTGCACAATTTAGCCTACTATGCTCAATAGTTTAAATTTTGGGTGATAAATGATTATTTAAGATCAATTCAAGAGAAAAATTTCCACTGAACAATACTTTTACTCTTTGGCTACTCAGACTTTCTAATTAGACAGTTCAAAAATTAAAGTTCAAATTGATCCAATTCAAGATTAACTGGCTAGCTTAGACTAAATGCAAGATAATTAACAACTCGAACGAAAATTTTTTTTCTAACTTAAATTCAAAGGGAAAACTGAAACATTAAAACATAATAAACCTACTTAAAATAAAAGGCCGGGAAAAACATAAAGTAAATGAAATTGAAGTAAAAGAACTGCTTAAAATCAAAACTAAAGAAAATCCAAAATGCATAAATTTACTAAAAACAAAAATGTACTAAAACAACTAAAAATCAACTAAACAGAGTTGTGGTTCAAGAATTTCACATTTTCAAGCCATTGAACCCAATCTTCTTCCTCCAAAAAGAAAATCTACACAAGAAAAATTCTTCACAAATAGATTACCTTCCTATAGTTAGCCTTAAAACTTCACAACAATTAAAAAGTTTCACAATTAACCACAAAAAATTGTTCAAATTTCAACAATAATAATTCTCCTACCCCACACTTTAAAACTTACTTTCCTCAGCAAGAATTAGACAAAAATTAAAAAAAAAAATTAGTGGGGCAGAAAACTCCCTGCATCAAAAGTGAGAGGGGCAAGGTGGGGCAGCTATATCAAGCCTGGATGCTAAAGTGGACAAAGTTGTGATTGTCTGCTGCTGCTATTGCTTGAATTCCTTTTGGTTGGCAGCCAAAGCATCCATTCTATCCATCAAAGCAGTGTACTGGGCAGAAAAGAGGGTCACAGCTCCTTGATCTGGGGCAAAAGGAGGATTACACAGGTTTCTCTGCATCTTTCTCAAGTATTTATCTCTATCAGTGAGTCTGAATCCAAGCTCAATAGTCTCATATGACACAACCACCTTCATATTTATTAGCATTTTTTGGTTGATGTAAGCTACTGCAGGGACGGCTTTATCCTCATTCAATAGGTGCTAAAAGCCCTAGCAAGCATAGTGACCCATCTTTCCAAAGATATTTCCTTAATCTTTGTAGGCGGCTGTTGTATCTCTTCCATCTTGTTCCACTAGTGGTAGGCTTCATTGATTGGGAAGCTCCTGGCCATGCATGATAGGATGAGCACCTCTTGTAGATTGACTTGTCCTGGACTCTACACATGTGACATAAATGCATGGAGAAAAAAATGATGTAAAATTCAAAAAGCCTGACCCCTTAAGTGATGGGATTTAATTATCCCTGAAATGTAAGAGCTTCTAATTTATGGGTCTTTGACTTCGTCCCAAACAATCTTCTTATCACGGTCTTGATAAGCAAATACACCATCAGTGGGGAATCTTAAGGCTTCAGTAACTTCTGCCAAGGTCTGCTTATAATGTGTTCCCTTCAAATAAAAAAAAACCATGTCGAGGAAGTCACCATGCCAAAAATGGAACTTAACTGTAGCTACAAAGTCCCTAGTCAAGTTAGGATATACCAGCTTCCTGCATTTAAAGAATTTTTGCCATCGTATTGCTGCAATATGATGCTCGATCTCTTCTTGAATTCCCAGCTTCTCGAATAGACTTGAGTTCAAATAAACAGAAGGCAAATGTTCACAGTTTGATAGAACTTGGTAGGTTGTGTGCATCTCTTTAGGCACCTATTTAGGCATTTTGGGCCCCTTTGATTTTTTCTTCCTTTGGACCTGAGTAGGTGCCGTTAGGGGTGGCTGATTAGGTTTTGCTTGCTTATCTGATGGTGGGGGTTGACTGAAGATAGGTTGAATAGCCTGTGGCTGAGATGATGAAGGATTTAAGGCTCGTGATCACTTTGGTGCCACTGCCAAAAGCAAAAGAACAAAGTTAAATATACTCAGCATTGTAAAAGAAGCATAAGAAACCAATGAGTAATGCTAAGGTAAAAATTCAGCATAATCAACAATGTGACATGATGCCAGCAAAAGAAATAGTGAACAAAGGCAATTCAAACAACTTAAGTGAAAATGGCAACTAAAATTTGCAGAAAGATATGCTAAGTGAGGCAACAGTTTGACACACGAACACAATGCAAAGAAAGCACAAGATTGTAAAAACCGATTAGCAAGATTGTACGTGAATCACTATAGTGTGGGTGAGCGATCAGTGTCAAATAATCAACATGCAACCTTAATTTGGTTAACATGATAAGAACAAACTCCACAAACTTTAAAAAGAATAGTTTAAAAGAAAATATAGATGTGTGAAATAGAAAGTTCCAGGGGCAATTGCCAAATTCATACTCTGTCAAAAAAATTCCAACTAAAAATTGTGTTACAATTCAAAATGACTCAAATGAAGATGGATGTGCAAGCACTATGTTCACAGAAGAGGAAAACTAAAAGCAACCTGATTGACAATACAAGTGATCTAAAGATAAGTTTGCTTCTCAAATTCTACAATTGACAAAAGTTAAGCTATGTCTAATTATCAGGATCAAGCTAAGAAATATATATTCACACTAAAAAGTCTAGTCCATCAAAGCACAATAATGTCAGAAGAACTGGTAGCAACAAGGCACTCATGTGATCACAATGCATCCAAGCAACAATGACAAACAACTAACAATGACCAAGGACTATGATAAATGGCAACCTGTATATGACTTATTAATTCAAGCAGCTAAGCCTCCAATGACAATAGTAAGAAAATTGAAGTAGAGTTTGACAGCATTAAAACATGGTCTTGGATAATTATGATTGAATCCAAAAGTACAGGAATGTATATGCAAAGATGGATGCATGGCATAAAATAGCTACCTTGAGGTACAGGGCACTCAAGCACGATGATTGAGTCATCATTCGGAAACAAGTAGCCCACAGGTCGATTCATTGTAGCCGATATACCTCGAGGATGTAAATGAGAATACAAATGCACATGAACAAGCATTAGATAACTCAGACAATTGAAAAATGATTTGGCATGCTTATTTGTTCACACAATAAGCCCAACAAAAATAAAATGACAAATTAAGGTTGCCTACTTGCAACAGTTCCAAATCAAACATAGCAATTAGAGTACAAATGCCCTTATTGAGATAGCTAGATGTTAACAAATGAGCTCATCACAGATTTTTGTGAGGCTTAATAATAGTAGTGCAATGAGCAAGCATCTAAAAACTCAAGGCATGATAGTCCTAAACCTGAAAATGTTGAAAGGTAGAAAATTGCAGAAATGAAATGTAGTGATTCCCATAACTATCCATACATGCCAAGTTATTTTCTTAATAAGCTTAATTGTTATTCTAAATATTGCTAACAAAATTATTAATAAAATATATGCTCTTGAATGTCCCAACGCAATTTTAACCCATAAAAAATAAGGAAAGTAAGTGCCTTTATGAAGAATGTGCAAAAACAAAGAAGAAAAATAAAAGACACAATAATTAAATTAAAAATAAGAAAATCTAACAAAACCATAATGATCAAGCAAAATCCAAATATTGCTTCCAATTTTTTTTAACAATCCATCATAATAAAATAAAAAGAAACAAAAAAATAAACAAACAAAAGTGTCAAGAAGTCATACATGTGGGCTTTGCATCAACCTTACAAAATTGGTCCACATAGACCAAAGGCAACACTCAACAACATAAAAATGAAATAAAATAGATATAAACAAAAGTAAAGGAAAATTAAAGGATAAGTAAAAACAAGGACATATAACAAAAAATTTGACTTAAAAAAGACAAAACGATAAAAATAAACATTAAAGAGAAAGAAAATTGTTGTTAACTAAAATGAAATTTTTGAGAGAGAAAGAGTAATCGAAAAACACACACAAATTGTGTATGAAGAACTAAAGCAAAACACATACATACTAATTCAAACCAAACAAAATAAAAAGAACTCAAAATTAAACAAACAAACTCTAAATTTACAGATACACAAAACACAAAGGAGAAATGAAATGAAACCAAAAGAAAGAAGAAGGGTTCTAAAACTTACTTGTTGGTGTCTTGCAAGGAAAAATGACTTACAATTGCGGTGGGGAGCGATAGAGAGAGGAAGAAAGAAAAAGAAAGAGAGAGAAGACCAAAAGATTAAAATGAAAGACAAAGAAAAGGGTAGGAACCCTTAAAAAGAAATCAACAAAAATGGCAGTGTTTTAGAGTTAGGGTTAAATTATATATATATATATATATATATATATATATATATATATATATATATATATATATATATATATATATATATATATATATATATATATATATATATATATATATATATATATATATAGGGTCATGGTCAGTAAGTGAAACCTGCTGACCATGAGATAACTTAATTTTGGCTATTGGACTGAAAAAGAAGCTAGGTTGTGGTCATTACCAAAATTTTAATGACTGTGAGATAAAATGCATTTTTTGATTGGATTGAAAAAAGTGGACTCACAGTTACCAGATAAAACCTAGTAACCATGACCTAACATGCTTTGAGATCCAAAAGCAAAAACTAACCTATGTCACGGTTTCTAGAAAAACCTGATAATCGTGATCTCCTAAAATCTTCACGAAAAATTTATTTTTCTCTCAACTCCTCCTAGCCATTAAACACAGCTTCCAAACCTACTCAAACTAGCAAAAACACGAAAATTGTAACTTAAACTCACATTTTCTTGAACCACTCTCCTAATCACAACAACCACAAAAATAAAACAAAATAAGGCAATCCTAAAAGTAAGGGTTTAGAAGTAGTTCTGCATTTACCAAGTTCGTAGCTGGACTTTTAAGTACCTTCAAGGGTCATTGAGAGTGACAATCACTAAAGCACCATTAAATGTCGATTCAAAGTAGGGCTTCAAGCAATGTCCATTAACATTAAACTCTTTCTCATCCTTCAGGTGCTTTTATATCACCACTCCAAATTTATCAACCCTCACAACTTCAAAGGGCCATTTCCACCTCAATTTTAACTTTCCTGGGAATAACCTCAACCTGCTATCATAAATGAGCACCTTCATCCCGGACCTAAATTCCTTCTTGATCAACCTTTTGTTATGCCATTTCTTAGTTTTGTCTTTATACTTCTTGGCATGGTCGTATGCCCAAAATCTAAGTTCTTCTAACTCATTTAGCTGTAAGGACCTACACTTTTCTGCCCTCACAAGGTCAAAGTTCAAGAATTTGGTAGCTCAATAAGCCTTATATTCAAGTTCGATCGATAGGTGATAGGACTTACCAAAGCCCAACCTAAAAGGTGACATTCCTATAGGTGTTTTAAAAGCTATCCTATATACCCAAAAAGCTTAGTCTAACTTAAGGTACCAATCCTTTCTAGACACATTTACCATTTTCTCTAAAATGGATTTCAATTCCTGATTGGACACCTCAACTTATCCGTTGGTTTGGGCATGATAAAGGGTAGTGACTTTATGCTTCACTCCAAATTTTTTCAACAAAGCTTTGAAATGGTGGTTAACAAAGTGATTACCACCATCATTCACAATGGCTCTCGGGGGTGAATATATTCTTTCTTAAAATTTATAGCACAACCTTGACATCTCAAGTTCTAGTGGCCACGACCTCTATCCACTTGCTCATATAATCTACTGCCATTAGTATATACTCAAACCCGTATGAAATTGGAAAAGGCACCATAAAATCTATCCCCCATAAATCAAATAATTCTACCTCAAGCACATTGGTCAAAGGCATCTCATCTCTCTTAGATATATTACCCACTCTATGATAACGATCACAAGATTGAATAAATATTTTCACATCATTAAATAAAGTGGGCCAATAAAAACTAGAAGAGAGAATTTTTAATACCATTTTGTTAGATTCGTGATGTCCATTAGCTTCTCTATTGTGACATGCTTTAATAATCTCCCCTTGCTCTTTATTTGAGATGCACCTTCTCAATATTTGATCAGTGAATATGTGGAAAAGATAAGGATCATCCCAAATGTAGTTCCTCGCATCAGCTATCAACTTCTTCCTTTGTTTTTATGTGAAGTCCTTTGGTAAATAACCTCCTGCAAGAAAGTTAGCCACATTAGCAAACCAAGGCACAATAACTTCATAATAAATAAAGCACAAATACGCTCATTAATAATTAGGTCTAAAATCTCTCCCTTTTTAAAATGATCGTGCTATAATCTAGACAAGTGATCTATAATAAAATTCGCTGCCTCCTTCTTATCTTTAATCTCTAAGTTGAACTTTTGCAAAAAGAGCACCCATCTTATCAACCTTGGCTTTGACTCCTTCTTGGCAAAGAGATGCCGTAATGCCGCGTGGTCAGACCACACCATAATTTTTTGCCCAAGCAAATATGGCCTAAACTTCTCAAAAGCAAAAACAATTGCAAGAAGTTCCTTCTCGATTATGGTGTAGTTGACTTAGGCTCATGGCAAGGTATGGCTTGTATAATAAATTACATAAAACACATTCTCTCGCCTTTTTCCAAGCATAGCTCTTACTGTAAAATCACTCGCATCACACATTAGCTTAAAGGGTAAATCCCAATCCATAGATATAATCACTAGGGCAGAGATAAGCCTTTGTTTCAATATTTTAAATGCCAATAAACATTCACTAGTGAATTCAAAAGGAGCATCTTTCATAAGCAAATTGGATAAGGGTTTTGTAATTTTTGAAAAATCTTTGATAAATCTGTGGTAGAAACCCGCATGCCTTAAAAAGCTCCTTACTCCTTTGACACTAGTTGGGGGTGGGAGGTTTTCTATGACTTCAACCATGGCTTTATCCACCTCTCTTCCCTTCTTTGAAATTTTATGCACTAGTACAATGCCTTTCCTTACCATAAAATGCCAATTTTCTGAATTTAATAGTAAGTTTGTTTTCTCATACCTCTCTAGCACCGAATCAAGATTCTTTAAATAGCTCTCAAAATCTTACCCATAAATGGTGAAATCATCCATGAAAACTTCCATAAATTTCTCTATAAAGTCATGAAAAATTACCATCATACACCGCTAAAATGTAGCTAGTGTATTTTATAGTCCAAAGGGCATTTTCCTATAGGCGAATATGCCATAAAAGCAGGTAAAGGTCATTTTCTCCTGATCTTCAGGGGTTATGGGAATTTGCAAATATCCTAAATACCCATCTAAGAAATAATAAAACATATTCCCTACTAGCCTATCTAACATCTGATTAATAAATGGCAATGAAAAATGATATTTTCTTGTGGCATTATTCAGTCTCCTATAATTTATGCATACTCTCCAACTCTTGACTATTCGAGTTGGAATGAGTTCATCAAGCTCATTCCTAATCATTATCATTTCCCCCTTCTTAAGGACATATTACAAAGGGCTAACCCACTTACTATTAGAAATTAGGTAGATTATACCTGAATAGAGCAAATTGAGTATCTTTTTCTTGACACTTCCTGTATGGCTGGATTAAGCCTCCTCTGGGATTGAGAGGGAAAGGGTTTAAGTTCGGATTTTGAATCTTCCTTTAGTTCCTCATTCAACACTTCAAACAACATCTCCTCTTCAAAACCTGACAATATAGAAGAGATCATTACTAGTTTTGTTTCATGCTCTAAAAATACGTACTTTAAATGAGAGGGAAAGGATTTAAGTTCAGATTTTGAATCTTCCTTTAGTTCCTCTTCACAGTCTTTCTTTGCTACTACTATTATTTCCCTTTTCTTTTTCATCCGACTCTTCATTCTCCAAAGAATGCATTAGACTCAAATTCAATGGATTGTCTAGCAACACTTTCTCCTGAATTTCCTTGACACATCCATCCACTTTATCCATAAAATAGATCGACTCCTCCAAATCACTTGATAGATGCTTTTGGGCTTTGTTCATGTCTACTACTAACTCTTTATTGTTAAATTTTAGGGTGAGCTTTTGACCATAGACATCTATCAAAGGTTTCACGGTATTCAAAAATGGTCTTCCCATAATAAGTGGCACTTACCTATCTTTTTCCATCTTTATGACTACAAAGTCCATAGGGAAAATAAAATTTCTCACTTTCACTAGTAGGTCCTCTATTATCCCTCTTGGTTTCCTTATTGACATATTCGCAAGCTGGAGCTTCATTCCCATCTCCTTGAGATCATCTAGATTGAGTTTTCTGCACATTGAATATGGCATTAAATTAATGTTGTCCCTTAAGTCACATAAGGCATTTCCAACAAAAATTTCACCAATTTATGGGGTAAAGTAAAGCTACCTGGATCTTTTAATTTTTGTGTAATCTTATTCATGATTATTGCATTATAATTTTTTGTAAGTTGCACAGTTCCACAACCTTCTAATTTTTTTTATTAGAATAAAGTCCTTTCGTGAATTTAGCATAGTTGGGCATGTGAGCTAAGGCTTTAGCAAAAGGTAAATTAATGTGCAATTTCTTGAATATTTATAGAAACCTAGCTAATTGCTTATTTTTCTTTTCTTTCCTAGCTATAATAGGAAATGGCAACCTATTTATATCAAGATCCTCTGTGTTAGGGTTCACTATACTTTTATCTTTGTCAATTGTAGGAGCATCTACATTTACCTTTACCCTAGGGTTAAAGTCACTTACCTTCTATGTCGGCTTTTCCATATGAGATGATGATGAAGGTGACTTACCTTTCTCCTCTCCTTGTGTTGTCTCCTTGCCACTTTTCAATGTAATTGCCTTGGCTTTCTCCTTGGAATTTTGATCCATATTTGTAGGAAAAGTTTCAGGTTATCTATTAGATATTGAATTTGCAAGCTGATCCAATTATGTTTCTAGGTTCCTCATGGAAGCATCTTGATTTTGATTCCACTGTTCTTGTGATTTCCATCTCGTATCTTGACTAGCCATAAATTATTGTTGACTATTCATAAATTATTATTAACTATTCATAAGAAATACTAGCATATCTTCAAGATTAAGCTTCTTCTCTTTCACATGTGGTTTTGGTTGATATCCTGGTGGGTGATATGCTTGAGTTTACGGTTGGTTTGAACTCTGACCTTGATGATGATGTGGTGGATATGTGGCTTGGTAATGAGTGGTTGCTTGAGGTTTGTAAGGTTGGTTGTAGTTATGATGGATATTTTGGTTGAAAAGAGCTATTGCGGGTGGTTGAAAAGATGACACATGTTGCTTTCCATCCTTCCAAGAGAAATTTGGGTGATTCCTCCACCCCGAATTATGTGTATTACTATAAGGATCATTTCTTCGGTAATCTTCCATAACATTTACATCACCTACAACTCTACCTTCTTGAAAACATGGTCCATCTTCATATGACCCACTCTCTTGAGCAACTGAGGCCACATTTTGCACTTTCAAACAACTTAGCTCTTTCTTTACCAGCTCTAACTATGCCTTTAACAATGCTATGTCATCTAAATTATTCACCCCTTGCCTCTTTGAAACTGATCTAGGAGTAGTCTATTAAGAATCATTCGCTGCCATCTTGTTTAACAAATGAAAAGCTTCTTTAGGCAACTTGTTTAAGAAAGACCCTCCAGATGATGCATCCAATAGTGACCTTGTCTGTGGTGTAACTCCAGCATAAAATATGGTTATCAATTGGTAAACAGCTATCTCATGGTATGGATAGCTCCTTAATAGCCTTTTAAACCTCTCTCAAGCCTCATGAAAAGACTCTTTATTCATTTGGTGAAACCCCATTATATTGTTGCGAATACTTATAGTCTTGGTTAGAGGTAAGAATTTCATAAAAAACTTTTCTTGCAATTGATCCCATGACCAAATTGACTGGCTTGGTAGCATCTGGAGCCATTCCCTCACCTTTCCAATTAATGTGAAAGGAAATAAACTTCAATCTAATTGCATCAGTAGGAACTCTTGAAATTTGAACCATGTCATTAAACTCAAAGAATATATCAATGTGTAGAGCATGATCTTCCACCTCTGAACTGAAGAACTAATTTCTCTGTACCATAATGATGGTGGATGGTATAAGCTCAAATTGTACCCCTCTTAGCAACACAATTATTCTATGATCTTTATTTCACCTTGGCATAACATAATCTCTAATAGTCCTCTGCCTAGGTACTTTTTCTCTATGTCTACCCGGCATTCCTTCTTATGCCCTCGGCATTTGTCCATCTTCGGGAGGAAATTCATCAATAGGAGGGTCTAGTTCCATGTCATTTTCCTTAGTAACTCTTCATCGTTGATGTAAAGTCCTCTCGATTTAAGGGTTATAAGGTGCTACTTACCCTTGTCTTAATCTATTCATGCACCACGATTACTTGAAAAGAATCAAGAAAGATAAAATAAGAAAAAGAAAACACATACAAATAAAAATCAAAACTCACAAACAACATCAATGCCCGACAACAACGCCAAAAACTTATTGCTGAACCTAGCAAGTGCACTAGATGGACAAGTAATAAAGTAGGGTATAGTTAGGACTATCAAATAACATACCCAAGGGATTATATGTGTAAGCTATGAAAATTAATTGTATGCTAAAGAATTCCCAATTATTTTGTGTGTATGAGTTATCTATTTTCTATAATAAAGACTTTAAACAACTAAAATGTGCAATAAAGAGGTTGCCAAATTAAAACTAGCAGTGATTTTAATATAAGTTAAACAATGGACAATCAACAAGTATAAAAATTCAATATAAAAGAAATATTGCATGGGTTCACTCATCCACTCCACATCAAATGTGAATTAATTCAACCTAATGTAATATATAAATAAATTCAGGATAACCCTCTTAACCCAAGCATCCCATTTTGGAGCTAGCTACTCTAGTTGCAAAGTATCACATTCCAGAGCAAGCCATACAACTAGCCTAAGCACGGTCTAAAATCCTAAGTTTGATTTCCTTTCCCATTCCGAAGGTAAACAACCCAAAACTAATCTATTTCACTCACACTCTAGCCCTCAAACCATAAAACACTGCACATCTAGAGTCCCATTCCGAAGTAGTCTAAAATAGATAGCATTCATGGTAGAAAAATTAAGCAAAATCAATCACAACATTCAATCCATACAAGCTCAATATCCAACAAAGATTTAAGATAAAAATCATTTATCCAAGCTAGAAAATAACTTAAGAAACTGAAAAATCATGAAATAATAACAAGTAACAATGAAAGAAACCATTCATTCATATATATAAACTCAAAATATGCTTAATGTTCACATTGTGGGTAGGGGATTCAAAGTTCCCCCAAACAACTAAAAGACTACTTACTACCCATTACAAAATAATAAGAGAAAAGGATAGAATAAACCCTGAAAATTCGTTGTAGAAGAAAACCAAGCTGAATCCCAAGTTCTTTAATCTTTTTTTTTTCCAAAGCTTAAATGGAAATGAGCTCGAAACTATGTAAATCTACACTTTTAAGCTATAAATTTGTGTTTAATCTATGTATTTCACCGTAAATCTATCTATTTTTAACTATATCTATGTATCTATGTAGGAAAAAATGAATAAAGGGATGAAATATAGAAGAAATAAAACCCTAGATTTGAAAGAAAATCAAAACTCCCGATTCTACAAAAAAATATGTTATAAATAGGCCAACATAGGACATGGTCATTAGGAATTTCTTACTGACCATGACCTACTTAAAAATCCCTCTTTTAACTGACATGTGTCACAGTCATTAAGAAATTCATGCTGACTATAATATAGCTTCGATCTTCTTTTGGATAGGGGGTCACGGTCATCATCAAAAACCTAATGACCATAAAATAGCTCTCCTTTGCATTCTGGACTAACAGCATGACTACCTCACGATCATTACCAAAAACCTGGTAACCATGAGGTACTTCTTTCTTAGGTTCTGTACTAACGAGCTCAATATGTCACGGTGAACACCTCTATATGCACAATTGCCCTGCTGACCATGACATGCCCCAAAACAGTGCATTTTGATAGAAGATTTAGGTCACGGTTACTAGGAAAACCTAGTAACAGTAAGGTACCTATAAAATTTACAATTTTGCATAAAATTCCATCAAAAGCTCTCAAAATCACACAAAATCTAGGATTAACTGAGAATGGGCATAATTTATTAAATGCAAGCAAAATAAAGCAAAAAAAAAAAACTAGAAAGACACTAAGAACTGGACTAAAAATGGCCTAAAACTAGACATTGATTTGCAGTTATCAGTAACACTGCAGTATGTATGTCCTTGTGGCTAGCCATTATATCTTAAAATCATGGATTAACCATTGAATACTAAGGGCAATCATAATTTCAATATTACTTTATATTTTTACACTGTTATTCATACTAATTACATTATGTTATCAACATTATGACTTAACTTGCATTCATTCAAGCTTGCTAGTTACACATTTCTCATGTATATGTCTAATACCATAAGAAAACAATTAAAACATGCCATTAACACCACATACCTTGTTCAGCCACTTAGTGAACTTATACTTGCATAATGTTTTATCTTCCATTTAAATGTCATACATAGTTTTATATCCATTTTAGTCACTAATATGGTGAAATAAACCAAATTTACCTTAGCATTCTTAAGTTACTCAAACTTCCATCATTATATAAACTTATACATAATTATATACATTAGTTATTTTTACTCTTTATCACTCTTAGTACATTCCTTATACTTTATATTTCCTAAATCCTACTAAATACACTATTAAACACCAAATACCATCACATTACCATAAGGTATATAATTTGGCCAACCTAAGTTCCATCACTTTTAAGGTAATTTCTTCACTTATTTGTGTTCATATCATGATTCTTCATCATATTATTAACTTATATTAATTTATTTTGAAATTTTACTCAACTATGTTTAGTTACATAATATAAATTCCAGGTTAAATCCAATAAAATAGATGAAATAGTATATAATTTATATCTACTAACCTTTAAATAGCTTGAAAATCCTTTATTCTTCTTTCTCCTTGCCTTTTCCTTCCTTGGATATCTCCTTTTCTTATTGCTCTCTTTTAGGCCAAATTTAGAGAGAGAAAAATGGTAAGTTTATGCCATGAATTTAATCAAATAAAAGCTACTAACTAACTCTTCTAATCATGCTTTACATGTCTATATAAAAATTCCCAACCAATTTTACAAAAAAACTCATGAATTCCCTAAATTAGTTTACCTCTCTCTTTTACTTCAAATTCTTGATTTTCAAGCTCCTTCTTGTTGGAAATTTTTTTCTAGGTTAAAAAGGATGTCTTTTAGTGTATTTAGACAAAATTTGAGTTTGAGATTTGGTGGGAGGAAGAAGAAATGAAGAAAAGAGCAAGAACTGCCCAAAAATACCTAGGTTTGGATTTTGCAAGAGAAAGGGAGGAGAAATTTAGATTTTTGAGAATATTTGGAGATTTTTCTCCACTATTATATTTTGTCTTTCATTGTGTAAAATGGAGGGCCAAGATTTGATCATTTACTATGTGATCTAATGGCTTATTTTTAAGCCACTTGCCACCATTTTCTTGGTCCCTACACTTTAGTTAACTATGGTATTACTTGTATATGATCATGGCTTAATTATAATTTCATCCATGTCTTTAAATGGTTAAAATATGCTATTTAGGCCCATTAATTAATCTAACCTCGAATTTTCACCATTTTTTTTTTCTGAAAATAATGTTCTAGTTATTAGAATGCTTTAAAATTTTGCCATATGTGCAGTAACATATGTAGTAGCATGTGGTTAAAATTTTAGGCCATTCCAATATTATTTTGACATACTTTTGGCTTCAACAACAAAGTCACTCGATCTGAAATTCGAAATTTCAAAACTATAAAAAAATTTATATTTCACTTCCAATAGCTTATTTATGTTATTTTTAACAAGTTTATGTGATCAAAATAATTTTTGGAGGTCTATGAAATATTTTTGAGTTTGATCAAACTTGGGGCCAATCCTTTTTATAGTATCGAGTAAAAACTTATCTGTCTGTTTTAATGGTATATTTACGCTCAATTTCTTCTCAAATTATACCATCGGACTCCATTTAACACCTATTTTCAGAATTTGGTGCTAGGTCAAACTGCCGGCCAGATCACCCATCCTCAAATTTTCTTGGTCCGAACACATTTAACCTTTACACACTTTTAAATTTTTTTTTTCATATTCAACTCCAATCATTCCTAAAATTGTTCTAGGGTAACTATTCATGCTCTAGATCATGCTATACATGTCAGATGCAAAATTTAGAGCGTTACATTTCTCCCCCACAAAATAAAAATTTTGTCCTCGAAATTTATCTAGATTAAAGAGATGGGGATACTGTTGTTTCGTGTTTTCTTTTGGCTTCCAGGTTGCTTCCTCTATATTATGGCGTATCCAGAGTACGTTAACTATAGGAATTTGTATATTTCTCAAATGCCTAATTTTTTGAGCCAAAATTCGTGCTAGTTCCTCATCATATGATAAGTTAGGTAGCAGCTGAACTTCTTTTGGTTTAATAATGTGAGATGGATCTGATGGGTATCTCCTTAGCATTGAAACATGAAATACATCATGGATCTTCTCTAATTTTGATGGTAATTTTAACCTGGAAGCTACTAATCCCGCTCATTGTATTATTTCATATGGTTTGATGAACCTGGGACTGAATTTTTTTTTTCTTACCAAACTGTAAAATCTTTCTCTATGGTGAAATTTTCAGGAATACTTTGTTACCCACATTGAATTCTATATCTTTCCTCTTCAAGTTTGCATAAGATTTTTGTCGATCCGCTGTAGCTTTTAGGTTATCTTTGATTAGTTTCACTTTTTCTTTAATATCCTTAATCAAGTTTGGTCTCACCAACTTGCTTTCGCTTAACTCGATCTAACATAGAGGAGTTCTACATTTCCTTCCATATAGTATTTCAAATGGTGCCATTTTAATGCTTGACTAATCACTGTTATTGTAAGCAAATTTTGCAAATGGAAGGTACTTCTTATAACACCCTATACCTGATTAGTTAAAAGATCCAAATACCGGATATCACACCTCAACTTAATTTACTTTAAGATAACTAAGTATAAATTTTATTTCTTAAGACCTTGTTATTTCATAATTACTATTCATTCTCTAGAAATTTTGATAGAGTTTCCCCTAAATATTGATAGCTTCCTGTGAAATAAGAATATAAAAATCAACACTTCTATCATCATACGACTATTCCACAACTTCAATGAAACTCCAACACATATATTCCCATCCGCCTCTATAAAACATTCAAACTAACATTCTCCACCTGTAAGTAAACATTATACTAATATTTCTGTCCTCAGCTACATCTATATAATTTCATCATACAATTATAACTACAAATTTTCTTTTTCAACATCAATAAAGCATTATTAATATTGCAACAAACTTAATCGCATACATGCTAAAATAACGTAGTAGTGGCATAGTATATTCATCTTCTTGGTGTAACTATATCCATCTACTAATCTCAGCTGCAACATTTCCAAAGTATCTGCTTTACTTGCCTCGAGCATACTGCATATCAACCTAGGCGCGGAGAAAACCATGAGCTAAGCTAAAAGCTTAGTGGTGACTACCATATTTATTTTAACAATTTTTCAGCTTTAAATATATTTATAAAATTTCAAATAATCACATACAATAACATATAATGCACCTATAATAGTCATAAGATCCAAAATTCAAAAATGCATAATTACACAGGAAATTAATATGGAAGCTCCATATGTAATTGAAATAAACGATTTCATAAAAATATACTCAATTGCTTACATATTTTATAAAATTAAATCATTAACAAAAATTTATTTATTTAGAGTAAAAATGTTATTATCCTCAATTGTCATTTCCCAAAATTAGTCCTTAATTCACTCAGTTTATATGCTGATTAGTATCAAACGGTCATAACCAACAAATCTTAAAACATTCATAACCAGTTATATTCACGCGCGTACTTATAAATATGTATACTTCTAACTATATTCAATTATGCTGGTTTATATATTACATAATTAACTTCAGTATGAATAAACTATTTACCTTATTTAATAAAGTATTTTATTAATAAAATATTATCTACTTGTTAATTAATTTTTATTTTTATCTTTATCTTTATCTTTATCTGCCCCTAGTAAAATTCAGCGGAATTATAACGAGCTGGATAAATGGGATATAATCGTGGGATTGAGTTCTTGGAACCATCCAATCCCCTTAATAATAATTTTCTCAATCAATATACACAATTTTTCTATTAAACATATGCATTTCTACACACACACACACACACATATATATATATACACATACAGTTGTGGATTCAGCTCTCAAAGCCATCCAATCCACAACTTATACAACCCAATTTAATTACATATACATACAGTTGTGGATTCAGCTCTCGAAGCCATCCAATCCAAAACTCAATTTAATTACATTTACATGCAGTTATGGATTCAGCTCTCAGAGCCATCCAATCCACAACTCAATTTAATTACATACATCGGAAGAGCTCTCGGAGCCATCCAATCTGGTGTTACATATCAAGGCACCGCATTACAAATTCCCTAATTGGTATGCCAACCTTATCCGATTACCCCAATTCCTATCTAATTTTACTAAGGGAAAATATGAAATTATCACTAAAGACATTAAATAGTATCATTTACATGTACTAGCATTATATATATACCTATGGTACCTATCATTTCCTTTATCTTTAATAACTTTATTTCATCATTATTTCTTCTTTGTTCCATCAACAACATCATTTACTATTATAGGCACCATAGTGCTCTACTTTACTACTTTTCAACCCCATTTATGAACTATTCATCTGTCTTCTTGTTTAGATTATACACAGAAATTCATAGTCATACCCATGCACCTATCATGACATTAATTATGCCAATTAATTCAGTATACATAGTCATCATTGCTTAACAAATAAATAATATCATTTGTATATACATATACATATATATATATATATTTATATATATTCAAGATACATTTATACTTGTATGTCTTAACTTTTAAATTATATACTTTGTTTATAATCCTTACCAATTTAACAGTTAATATGAATTTGTCAAAATAAGAAGCAAATTCACATATTTAACTATGAACGCATAACCATCGTACAATATTTAAAAGCCATTACATACCTTTTAATAACCATAAGTTGTAACATAAAAATTTAGACCATTATATAAGTATATATTTGCCCGATCATATTCACTCCAAATGAAACATAACAATGTAAAGGAATATTTTATTCTTAAATTTTTACAAATAAGTTAACACATAGTTTCTTACTCATAATTAAGCATCAAGTGCCCCTTTAAATCATAACATATTCGATCCATGTTACCATGTACATAGGTATTTAATTTTCACGATAAGTGTTCAAAATACATACACACTTCTAAGTCTTAAGCTTTCAAATCATATATTCATGGTTTGTATTCTGGCTAGCTTCTTACTTTGATCAAAACTTATCAAACATATTGGTTCACTAGTAAATACAAATACAGGTAAGAAATTAAATCTTTGATCTAATGCACTTAACTTAATTATAAGAAACCTTACCAATTAGAAATATAAATTACGTGTATACATATACACCGAGGCACATATTCGCAATGACTCATTTATCATCAAATTATATTTCTATCTAAACTTTGAAATTTTAAGTACATTAACATTAACTAGTTTAAGGGAACCTAAATTACGCATGAAACTAGCCAAATCGTTAAACTGGTAAGAAATTTCTACCTTTGACGTACTCAAATTTTATAGCTTATAAGCATATTCTCTCATAACCAAATAACATCAGCAAGAAGATATTCATCCCTTTATCTATACGATATTTTATGCATTAACAAACAATAATAGCTAGGACAACTGTAAAAATGCATTGATGTGTATATATGTATACATATATCACGAAAATAAAATAGAATGTACTTTCTACAAACTAATTAGACAGGATTTAACAAATGGATACTAATCGTTAACACATATTGGAAAGAATAAACCCAATTCTCTTATAGTACTTGCAAGAATTTGCCATATTAATTGCACATCACCTAACTTACATTATCTATTTGTTGAGGTTGACAAGCCATCTATCTTTAAAATTTGATTAGCTTCCCTCATGTGATTTCTTTTCCTAAAAATATACTTAAATGCACATCCTAATAACTTAAAACTAAGGATTTTGTCCCTTTACAAATTAAGATAAAATCTTCTACCTTAATTTAATATATAGCCTAACCAACTAAGTGTGATGCAAGGATAATTACTCAACAATAATGCGCAGTAAAATTCACTTTATACAACAAGAGCTCAGCCAACAAAACATTATAAAAAATAGTTCACACGGCAACAAACACAGGGATTTATACAAAAGTAAAACAATCTTTAACTAAAAATTTAGAACTAATTTAAATAAATTAATTAGAAACAAATTTGGTAGTCACATACCTATTAGAGTTGTTTTCTTGCATTTTTTTTCTCATTACTATACTCGTCAGAGCTTGATCGGAGGGACACAGCCGCTACCGCCATAGATATCAAGGCCTTGGGATCTCATGGTGGTTGGTCACGAGCTCCAGCGCTCCACCACTTGGTCGAGATCTGCTCAAGACCATCTATCCCCTTCTCTTTTCGATCCACTCAATGGCGGTGATTGGGGACATATAAGAGATATCGGGGTGCATACGGTCCCTTGGGGAACTTGGAGAGAGGATGCCGTCCCTTGCCTGCTCCTCCTTCTCTTCTTCCTCTCATTTTCCTTTTTCTCATTTTCTCTCTATTTTTCCTTATTATTTTTCTTTTATTACATTTCATGGCTCAAATCATTTCACCTAGAAAATTCTAGAGGTCTCCCCACTAAAATATTTTGTGTTTATTATTATTATTATTATTATTATTATTATAATTATTATTATTTTAAAATCTTTGAAATTACACAAACTTACATTATACCTTTAATAAATCGACCCTTGTAACTAGTATCAAAATACTATTTACCAATATGTAAGTCATTATTAACTGACTTAGGTTTTGGGGCATTACACTTCTTCTAGCTACCACCAAACTCGATTCTGCAACATCATAGCATATCTTCTAGTATTTGTATTACTCGCTTAGATTGACCATCTATTTATGGATGAAAGGCAGTGCTATAATCTAAACGAGTTCCTAGTGCTTCTTAAAGCTTCTACCAAAATTTGGATGTGAACAGAGGATCCCTATATGAAATAATGGAAACATGCACACCATGTAACCTCACAATTTCATTGATATAAATCTCTATTAGCTGCATTAAGGAGAAATCAAATCTCACTAGGATGAAATGTGTAGACTTTGTTAATCTATCTACTATAACCCAAAAGGAATCGTGTTGCCTTCTTGTGAGTGGCAAACCAGACACGAAATTCATAGTGACACGTTCCCATTTCCATTCTGGTATAGTGATAGGTTACAGTAACCCAAATAGAACCTGATGTTCTACTTTCACTTGCTGGCATATTAGATATTTTGTTATGAACTCTGCAATCTCCCTCTTCATTTTAGGCCACCAATAGATTGTTTTTATATCTTGGTACATCTTATTGCTGCCTGGGTGAATAGCATATTTACTACTATGAGCTTCTTTCAAAATATTCTTCTTTAATTCTACATTATCTGGTACATATATTCTCCCTTTGTAGTATAAATTTTTATCAGGGACAAGTGAGAATTCACTATCTTTACCTGCTTGAATTTGAGTAATATTGGAGGTTAATCTATCATCCTCTCTCTGAATGACTTTCACCTGTTGTAGCCAATCCGGCTTCAATTGTATTTTAGCTATGAGGGCTCTATCTTGAGCTACATTCGACTAAACTTTCATAGCTCGTAAAGCCATTAATTATTTTTGGCTAAGCGTGTCAGCTATTATATTTGCTTTGCCAGGATGGTAGTCAATCAAGCAATCATAATCCTTAATAAGCTCCAACCATTATCTCTGCCTTAAATTTATTTCTTTCTGTGTGGGCAAATATTTTAAGCTCTTGTGGACTGTGTAGATGAAACACTTTTCTCAATATAAATAGTGCCTTTAAATCTTCGATGCGAATACTATTGCTGCCAGCTCCAAATCATGGGTTGGATAATTTCTTTCATGTGGTTTAAGTTGCCTAGAGACATAAGCTACTATTTTTCCTTCCTGTATAAGTACACATCCTAACCCATTTCTAGAGGCATCACTGTAAATAACATATGATTTACCTAAATAGATTAAATGAGAATAGAAGCTTCAATTAACATACTTTTTAACTTTTCAAAGCTTTCTTGGAATTTATCTGTCCATTCAAACTTGGCATTGTTTTGCAATAGTTTGGTGAGTGGGAAAGCTATCATGGAAAATCCGTTAACGAACCTCCTATATTAACCAGCCAAATCGAGAAAACTTCTGAACTCAAGGACATTTTTAGGTTATTTTCATTTAAGGATAGCTTTAATCTTTTTAGGATCAACTTTAATCCCTTTAGCTGATACTCCATGGCCAAGGAAGGTAACTTTATTCAACCAAAATTCACATTTTCTGAACTTGGCGTAAAACTTTTTATCTCGTAGGGTTTGCATAACTATCTTCAAATGTTTATAATATTCTTCTGGGATTTTTTATTACACCAGAATATCGTCAATGAATACCATCACAAACTGATCCAAATACGGGTGGAAGATGCAATTCATCAAATCCATAAATGCGGCCGGTGCATTGGTAAGGCCAAATGGTATGATCAGGAACTCATTATGCCCATATCGGGTGTACAATCTTCAGTATATCTATTCCTCTCACCCGAAGCTAGTGATATCCTTATCTTAAGTCAATTTTGGAGAATACACTTGCACCCTTTAATTGATCAAACAAATCATCAATCATGGGCAAAATGTATCTATTCTTTATGGTGACTTTATTTAATTACCAACAGTCGATATATAGCCTGAGTGACCCATCTTTCTTCTTCACAAATAACATGAGTGCTCCCCATAGTGATACACTAAGGTGAATGAAGACTTTATCAAGTAATTTTTGCAATTAAACCTTCAACTCCTTCAATTCTGTAGGTGCCATGCGATAAAAAGCCATTAAAATGGGTGTAATGCTAGGTATTACATCAATGGTGAATTCAACTTCCCTTTTAGAAGGTAATCCTAGCAAGTCACCAAAAAAAACATCGAGAAAGTCTCAAATTATGGGCAGCTCACTGATTGTCAACTTTTCTTCTTTGGCTTATACCATAAAAGCCAAATAAGTTGTACACCCCTTACGAATGCATCTGTGTGCTGTAGTAGCCAAGATTACATTTGACTAAAAGTCAAATCTTTCACCCAAAACTATAATTTCCTATCCCTTAGAAGTTTTCAAAGTGATTCTCTTCCATTGACAGTCAACTATCACCTAATGCTTATGAAGCCAATGCATCCTCAAGATGATATCAAACTCATAAAATGGGAGTTCGATCAAATTTGCAAGGAAGGTAGTCTGTTGTATTTGTATGGGGAAATCTCTATATACCTTGTTTACTACTACACTGTGCCCCAATGGATTGCTCACTAATATATCATGGTCGAGTTATGATTTTACTAATCCCTTCCCTTGTGCAATTTTGGTGCTCAAATATGAGTGTGTGGATTCGGGATCTATCAATGCATAAACTGGATCACCAAGCAAATAAAATTTACCTACAATCACATTATGAGCATCTTGATCTTCCCAAGCTCTGACTACATAAATCTTTATAGATGGACATTTGTCTGGAGCTGGTGGTACGGGTGCACTTCCACAGGTGGATGTAACTCCATTGGGTCCACCTCTGCCTCATCTCCGGCTGATGTAGTGGTGGGTCTACTAGTAGGAGCTAGTGCAGCTAATGTGGTAGTCTGTGCTTGAGCATATGGGCAATTCCTTTGCAAATATTCCCTAGATCCACATCTCAACCATGCTCCCATTAGAATCCAACACTCACCTAAAAGTTGACATCCGCAGTACTCACAGACTGGTATTTCATATCTATTAGGGCCCTGGCCTCCTGAAATATTAGCTACAGAAATTGTAGATGGGGCTGCTCGAGCTGAGGCCCTCTGGCTAGCTACTGGAGTACCTATAGAGTCCTATAGGGAGCAGCAAAACCCCTAAATCTTTTACTGGGTCTGTTACTAGATACTCCTATTGAAGGTCTTTTTCTCTATTGAAATCGAGCTTGCCTACTGACTTCCTCGAGCTGAATTGCTTCAATTTTAATTACTACATCCACTAGTTCCCTTTTATTAGTATATTCATGAGCTACTAATACCTTTATGATATCGTTGTGGAGCCCTCTTTCAAATACCTGGCACATCTTTCATGGGGGTATATGATAATCCCTCATGTAAAAATTGAGCCTCTTAAATTCCCTATCATACTCTTGCACTATTCGGGTCCCTCGACATAAGTACCAAAATGCCTCCTCCATTGACTGTTGAAACTCTTTTCCAACATACTTATCTCTGAATTGCTGATAAAAATAATCCCATGTGAGTTGCTTAGCTGGTGTGTATTGTTTGATCATATCCCACCATATATAAGTAGGATCCTAAAATAAAAAAACTGCTCCTTCTAGCATCTTTTTCTAGTGGGCTATGAGTGATTTCAAATAATCTCTCAATTTTATTTAACCCTTCTATGGCTTCCGTGGCGGTCACCTATTCTCAGCCATAGAAATCTTTCACCCCTAATCTCTTTAACTATTCTAGAATGGAATTTTTAGATGGCTGAGGTGGCAGTTGTTGCTATAGTTGAGTAGGAGCTGGGGCTTGTAATCTTTGATATAGTAAATTCATCATCATTTGCAAAAAAATCAGTTGGTGCAAGAAGTGAAGGTGCCTGTGGTGCTAGAAAAGGTGTAGGCTGACTAGGCTATTGAGATTGAACAATTGGAGTTATTTCATTCGCTATTGGACTTGTTGAGGCCCTACTCTCAGCATCGCTCCCCAACTCAGTTGCTTGCCTAGAATCGAAAGGCATTGCTATCACTGAAATACATAAAGCACAGGTAAGATTTAATTTCAAATTTACACCTTTATTATGTTTCATGTACACATACTTATTCTATCATCCATTCATTTGTACTTATATGCATACTTCGATCTTAGGATCGCCTAAATCGAACTTTGATACCATAAAATTGTTGGGAATTAATCTGTTACATACATCACATGTAGAAGCAAAAATTAAAATTTTTAACCAATATATCTGATCTTGCCATGAATATACAATATAGATATTAATGAGAATAAGAAAAATAACCTTTGATTTTTGTTGAACAGTTGTTTTTCCTTCTCACCGGATTGTTGTAAATCACAGTGTCCAAAATTGAACACCTCAAATCGTAATTCACACAAGAGAAAGATCAAATGAACCAAATAACAACTGGAATACAAGGTGGCTGAAATCTCCTTGAAGTTAGCAAGGAGAGTGGCAGCTAGGTTTTGAAGAAGAGAGAAATTTCTTTTTCCTTTAAAACTCTTAACCCTAGAAATCCCTTTATTTTGGATTTTATAGCTAGGTTAAAAAATTCAACTTCATAATGGGATTGGGTTATTTAAAATTACTGGATAAATATTAAATGGGCTTTTAAAATTATTAATAATTTATTTGGGCTCAATTAAATTCAATTTAAGTCATTTCATAAAGGACCCTGCACATAACCCATAAACTAGGCCCTTTATGCATATACTTGGATTTAATTACCCAATTAATTCTAAATTCATCCAAATTAAATATATAGGCTCCATAAAACTTATTAAATATATTTAATTTATTTCAATCAAAAAATTAGGCCGCCAAGGCCTTTTATATGGGTTTTGCGTGGAAGCCATCTTCTGATGGGCTTCTGCCTAAAAACCAAAATCCTGGGCCTTTAATTATTTTTCAATTGACTTATTAATTATTATATCAGTCCTATAACATTTATAGTCCAATAATTAATTATGAAATACAATATTTCCATTAGGTCCATTTTGCAGAATATTTCTAAAAAGTTTTGCGAACATTTCTACTTGTGCATAATTAATTAAACTCTTTTATTAATTATTCTCTTATTTATTTCTCTTCTCCTATAGTAATATCAAATATTATTATCCTTGTTATTTTACCATTTTATCCTTTACTCTATATGTGTGTGATTTATTGGGTTCCTATCCATATTGGCAGTATAATATGTAATTAAACGTTCTATTCAAAACTCATATGATTTAAACCTCTTTAAATTATTTTATCAATCCCTTATTGATATTTATGATACACTATTATACAAATCATGAGCAGCTTCTAGATAAGTATCATAACTACCCAAAAATCAGGAAAGTCAAGTGGTTCTGACTATACCCTTCCATAGAAACAATTACCATGAAATTACTCCTTTCACCACTCTTATATCAATTAGATTTTGAGTATGGATTTATGTCAACTCATATGAATCTAATTATGGATGTTATATTAATTTAACCATTGTTCCTAAAATGCCCTTTATGGATCCCTATCCATTTTGGCATATAACTTTGGCTAGAGATTCTTTGAACAAGGCAATTATAGAATCGTGCGAGATAACTTTCCTTAAAAAATATGGGATGGTGAATCCTTTATTGATTACTCAACTATCTTTAAGTAGGTCATTATATACCCAACCTCCTAACTATGTTCACCCCCAGTTGGAATTAAGTAGTTATGGGTCAAAGTATAACACTTACTACTTAAGATAACCTTGGTGATCTAAAGTCTAAGGATACTTGCACAACCGCTATGAAGAGATTCTTCACTGACATAGATTTAATATCCATGTAAGGATTCTCTTTACAGGTCTCCAATGAACTCGTTCTTCTAACAAGCATCCACATATTAGCTTTGATCATCTCCCATAATCATAGTTATGAGAACTACTGCTTGAACTATTCAAGAACCATAACATGTGCTAATGTGTCCGGATTAACAATGTCCTATTTTGTTAATTCAATAACTATATATATTTAGATATTATCAAATTTGCATGCAATAGGCATCTCATATCATGAACACTTTCATGATATCCTTTGCACTGTGTTTATAATATCTAGGACTTCATTTATTAATTTAAGATATACAAACACATGTATTTAAACATAGCATTCATAAAATGAATGATGCCTTTCATTAACAACATGAATATATATATATATATATATATATGAAATACATCCCTTTCTATGTGGGCTGTAGGGCATACTTTCTACTAATCTCCTACTTGCACTAGAGCCAATCACTCATATGTCTTAAACCCATGTTATTTATATAGTGATCATGCTTAATCTGGGAAAGTGCTTTAGTGAAGGGATCCGCCACATTATCATATGTGGGGACCCTTTCTATGTTCACATAATTTCTAGCTACTATTTCCCTTATGAGATGATAGCATCTAAGGACATGTTTGGATCACTAATGAGACCGTGGTTCCTTTGCTTGTGCAATAGCTCATTGTTGTCACAATATAAAGGAATTGGATCAACAATGCTAGGCACCACTTCTAGTTCAGATATGAACTTTTGGATCCATATTGCTTTTTTGGTTGCCTCTGAAGTAGCAATGTACTCAGCTTTTGTTGTGGAATCAGCAGTTGTTTCTTGTTTGGAACTCTTCTAACTAACTACTCCTCCTCCCATTATGAACACAAAAAGCAGTCTGTGATTTACAGTCATCTTTGTCAGATTGAAAGCTGGCATCAGTACATCCATTTACTTCCAAACTATCCTTTCTATATACCAAGAATATATCCTTAGTCCTTCTCAAGTACTTAAAGATATTCTTGACACCTGCCCAGTGCTCTTCTCCGAAATTGGATTGGAATCTGTTAGTAACACTCAAAGCAAATGCTACATCTGGATGTGTAAATAACATAACATATATGATAAAACCAATTGTTGATGCATATGGTGTTCTACGCATGCTCTCTCTATCCTCTAGTGTCTGCAGACACATAGACTTAGAAAGGTGTTTCCCATGCACCATGGGTATAAACCCTTTCTTAGAAAGATCCATATTGAACCTCTTCAATACTTTATCTATATATGTATTTTGAGAAAGGCCTAGCAACCTATTGGATCTATCTCTATAGATCCTTATTCCTAGAATATAAGATGCTTCTCCAAGGTCTTTCATGGAGAATTGCTTGGATAACCATACTTTAACTGATTGGAGAAGAGAAATGTCGTTTCCCATGATTAATATGTCATCCATATAGTGACCCTTTTATACACCCAAGGTTCATCTTTATTCTATGATAAATCAAAATCTTTAATTGTCTCATTGAATCATATGTTCCAGCTCCTAGAAGCTTTCTTTAATCCATAAATGGATCTTTGAAGTTTGCATACCTTTTCGCTATCTCCTAATGTGAATCCTTCTAGTTGTCATATACACATCATCAGTCAATTTCCATTTAGAAAAGCTATCTTCACATCCATTTGCCAAATCTCATAATTATAATGAGCTGTAATGGCTAAAAGTATTCTTATAGACTTAAGCATAGCTATAGGAGAAAGGTTTCATCATAGTCAATTCCTTCTTTTTGACGATAGCCTTTTGCTACTAAGCGAGCTTTATAGGTAACTATATTACCTTCCATGTTGATCTTCCTTTTGAAGACCCATTTGCACCCTATGGGTTGTATCCCTTCAGGTGTTGAGCTAAAGTCCATACTTTGTTCTCATACATGGATTCCATTTCAGGCTGCATAGCCTTAAACCATAAATCATGTTTTAAACTGTTCAAAACTTCTTGATAGCTTGCAAGCTCATTGTCCTCTAACTCAGCTATGTCTCTATCTAAATCAATGTGAAATCCATATCTCATAGGGATAAAACGCATCCTAGTAGATCTTCTAGGATTTTGTGTATAATTAGGTCCAACTATAATCTCATCATTATGAGATTCGGTTTTGAGTTCAATCGGTTGATCTACTTCTATTTATGGGTCTTGAACTTCACCAAGTTCAATTTTACTCCCACTGTCATCTCGTAGGAGAAACTCTCATTCTAAGAAGACAATATGCCTTGAAACAAACACCTTTTGTTCTAAGGGATGGTAGAAATAATATCCAAACATTTCTTTTGGATATCCCACAAAAAAACATTTGTCAGACTTAACATCTAGTTTATCTGACATTGTCCTCTTTACATAAGCAGGACAACCCCATACCTTCATATGAGAAAGTGTGGGTTTATTGTTATTCCATATCTAATATGAAGTAACATCAACCAATTTACTAGGAACTCTGTTTAACACATAAACAGTAGTTTCTAATCCATATCCCCAAAAAGACTTAGGCAAGTTTGCTTGGCTCATCATTGATTGAACCATATCTAATAGTGTTTGATTTCTCCTCTCAGATACACCATTATGTTGTGGTGTATATGGTGGAGTCCATTGAGATAAAATCCCATTATCTTTAAGATAATCATGAAATTCTTGGCTTAAGTATTATCCACCTCGATATGATCTAAGTGTCTTAATACTCTTGCCAAGTTGCTTCTCTACTTCATTTCCAAATTCTTTGAACTTTTCAAATGCTTCTGATTTATATTTCATTAGATAGATATATCCAAACCTGAAGTAATCATCTATGAAAGTAATGAAGTAGGAGTAACCTCCTCTGGCATGTGTAGTCATTAGACCACATACATCTGAATGTGTTAAGTCCAAAATCATTCTAACTCGTTCTCCATTACCAATAAAGGGAACTTTTGTCATTTTTCCTAATAAACAAATGATTCATAATCAAATGATCCAAAATCACCTGACTTGTGTAATTTGGTCATACATTTCTCATTTATATCGCCTAAATGATAATGCCATAAATATAAGGTGTTTAGATTATCTTATTTCATTCTCTTGGTATCCACATTATGCACTTCCTTAATTAAATCAAGAACAAATATACCATTCTCAATGATAGCTTTAACATAAAATATATTGTTCTTAAAAATGTAACAACATTTGTCCTTCAAAAAAATGTCATAATCATTTAATAAATAGCTGAAATAAATAATACTTTTAGATAATGTTGGAACATAATAACAATTATTTAGCTCCAGTATTAATCCACTTGGAAGAGGCAAATGATAAGTCCCTATAACTATTGTAGAGATATTTTGTCCAGTAGCTGATTGTAGACATATTTCTGCCTTTCCAACTCTTCAACTACTTTTAAGCCCCTGTAGATCATTACACAAATGAGATCCACATCTGGTATCTAATACCCAAAATTGTTTTAAAGCAATAGAATAAGTATTTATTTTAATCATATGAATACCTAAAGTAGAAGCATCAACTTGCTTATTTTCCTTGACAGAATCTAGATAGGCCTTGTAGTTATGCTTTCAATGACCATCTTTTCTATAGTGGAAGCAAGTTCATTTGGGATTCTCCTTCTTGGCGACTTTGTTCTAGAAAATTCCACCATGCTTTGGCTGTGCCTTGGTCATCATCTTCTTCTTCTGCTTCTTGCCTTTAGCAGAAGTGACAACCATGATACTTTTTGAATCCTTCTTGAAAGATCCATCAGTTGTTTTGAGCATATTGATTAACTTAGGAATAGTTACTTAGATCTTCTTCATGTTGAAGTTAAGAACGAAAGGTGCAAAACTTAAGCCAACGAGTACAAGATTAAATCTATGTATATATCATTATCCATTATATAGCCAAGTTTACTCAAATGCTCAATATACCTATACATCTTTAATGCATGAGCAACAACTGAAGTGTCTTCCACCATTTTGTATCTAAACAGAGCTCGAGCAATCTCATATTGCTCAGTTCTAGCTTGAGAAGAATAAAGCTCCTCTAGATGCAAAATGATGGTTTTAGCATCCATCATCTCATATTGCTTTTGAAGCTCTGAGGATATAGCACCCAGCATCGAACATGCTTCTGCTTCACTATCCTCTATGTATTTACGATAAATGCCCTTGATCTCATCAATGGAATCATCTGATGGAATTGGTGGTGGATCTTTATCCAAGACATAATGGATCTTTTCAGCTCTGAGAACAATTTTCACTTGTCTTATCCAGTCAGAATAATTGCTGCCAACTAGCTTGTTATCCAAGATTGATCGTAGGTTTATGTTTGATGTGCTCATGATGATGACCTAGATGTGTAAAAGAAAAACATATGAGAGTATATTCATATATATGTATGCATTAATTAGGTCTTTAATTAATCCATTTACTCCCACTATTTTATTGTGAATTAATAGCCCTTACTATATAGTTCGAGAAAACTCGATGGTTTTCTTAGTGGGTCAATATCTAATCCTTGATATGAAATTTGACCTTGATTGTGGTCAATAAGTCAAACACATACCATTGAAAGGTAGGTATCTCTATACCAATTATGTCTTTACATAACTATTAGATCATTAGGTTATCAACTCTTGATACATGCATATCATATATGCATTCTCTAATCTTGCCTCTAGAACCATTAGCCTTGACTTTGGTCAACAAGCTAATGGGCTAGCTAAGATGATCCATTTAATTAGATTTGAACATATTCGATATAATGTGAGCTTGACTGTGGTCAACAACCCATACTATAAAGAAGTTTGGTTCTCTTCCAATTAATGGAAAGCTTATATACCTTAGTTATGGTTGGCATATATTGGTATGCATTTTATATCTATCGCATAAATATAATCATACAAATATGGCATAGTTATGGACTTTACTATATTGACCTCCCTGAGCTAAGAGGGAAATCAAAAGGTCAAACCTAGGCAATATGCATGTATCAAACAAATATAAATAATTACATTATCTTCAGTTTTGTTGCATCTCCATCCGGCACATCTTGATCCTTTATAATGGTATCCATATCTATCTCTAATTCTAATCTAAGTAATCTAATTACATATTACAATTTGAAAATAAAATACAAACCAAAACAAGTGGCCGAGACATAAAAGTTTTCAAATGGCCGAAACATGCATTATGCTCAATCACATTGGGGTTTGTCCATAACTATCCATCATGTCAATCATACACCTTTATATGAATTTATAAGGCATAAAGTAAAACCATATAATGGAATACAAACTATGTTTCAACTCTTGAAACTTACTTTTGAATTATTTTAATAATGTGATCAAATTAGAAAACTTTTTTCATTTTGGAAACTTTCCATTTTAGGCAACCTTTTTGCATGCATGTGTTATTGCCTTAATTATCAATCCAATTGATTATTTAATTAATTAATCATATTAAATAATTAAAGAATCAATTTTGGGCTTAAAACAATGGGTAGGCCGAAACCTATAATTTAAACCTAAAGTGTGTTTATACACAAACTAGTTTTGTGTCTTTTAGACCATATGTGCCTTTGGAATGAGCCAAACCCACTCCATCCCTTAAAATCCATTAATGAACTTAATTAAAGTCTATAATATTTAATTTAAATCAGCTCTTTGGGCCCACCAAGTCATTTACTAATTTAAATCAAATCCGTAAACATAATTAAGCTCATTAAGTGGCTTTAATGAATTAAATTTAATCCAATTAATTAAAAACACATTAATACATCAGATATATCATATTTAGAAGATTAAAAATCGTTCTAAACATGAAATTACCAAGAACACACTAAGAACACATGAAAAACACCAATTTATCGAACTTTTCGATTAAACTAGTTTTCATGCAAAACTTGTTCGATTTTAATTTTGTTTGATCCTATGGATTAATATCACATATTAAACACATAAATTATCATCAAAATAATTTTAGAGTGGATCAATTAAAATTTTTATTTAGAACATCCCTTTAACTATATTGAAAGAATTTCTCCACACCTAGAGAACGATTCTTTACATTAAAGAATTATTTTTACTTCTTCCATTTTATTTATTTAATCACATACATCCAAAAATCAATATTTCTTATTCATGAATAACCAAATATGATATTTTAAAGTTCATGAAATGAATAACTCAAAAAAAAAACTATTCCACGAATAATATAGAATTGTAGATTCATGGCAAAACCGTGGCTCTAATACCATGTTGGGAATTAATCGGTTACATACATTACATGTATAAGCAAAAATTAAAATTTTTAATCAATATATCTAATCTTGCCATGAATATACAATATAGATATTAATGAGAATAAGAAAAATCATCTTTGATTTTTGTTAAACAGTTATTTTTCGTTCTTACCGGGTTATCGCAAACTATAGTGTCCAAAATTGAACACCTCCAATCGTAATCCATACAAGATAAGGATCAAATGAACCAAATAACAATTGGAACACAAGGTGGCCAAAATCTCCTTGAAGCTAGCAAAGAGAGTGGCGGCTATGTTTTGAAGAAGAGAGAAATTTCTTTTTCCTTTAAAACTCTTAACCCTAAAAATCCCTTTATTTTGGATTTTATAGCTGGGTTGAAACATTCAACTTCATAATGGAATTAGACTCTTTAAAATTTCTAGAGAAATATTAAATAGGCTTTTAGAATTAATAATAATTTATTTGGGCTTAATTAAATCCAATTTAAGTCCTTTCATAAAGGACCCTGCACATAACCCATAAACTAGGTCCTTTATTCATACACTTGGATTTAATTACCCAAATTAATTCTAAATCCATTCAAATTAAATATATAGGCTCCATAACACTTATGAAATATATTTATTTTATCTTATTCCAAAAATTAGGCCTCCAGGGCCTTATATATGGGTTTTGCGTGGAAACTATCTTCTGGTGGGCTTCTACGCAAAAACCAAAACCCTAGGCCTTTAATTATTTCTCCGATGGACTTATTAATTATTATACCAGCCCTATAACATTTATAGTCCAATAATTAATTATGAAATACAATATTTTAATTAGGTCCATTTTGCAGAATATTTCTAAAACATTATGTGAACATTTTTACTTGTGTATAATTAATTAAACTCTTTAATTAATTATTCTCTTATTTATTTCTCTTCTCCCGTAATAATATTGAATATTATTATCCTTGTTATTTTACCATTTTATCCTTTACTTTGTATGTGTGTGATCTATTGGGCTTCTATCCATATTGGCAGTGTAATATGTAATTAAAAGTTCTATTCAAAACTCATATGATTTAAACCTTTTTAAATCATTTTATCAATACCTTATTGATATTTATGATACACTATTATACAAGTTGTGCGCAGCCTCTAGCTAAGCATCATGACTACCCAAACGTCAGGAAAGTCAAGTGGTTCTGACTATACCCTTCCATAGAAACAGTTATTGTGCAATTACTCCTTTCACCACTCTTATCTCAATTAGATTCTGAGTATGGATTTATGTCAACTCATATGAATCTAATTATGTATGTTCTATTAATTTAACCATTGTTCCCAAAATGCCCTTTATGGATTCCTATCCATTTTGGCATATAACTCTGGCCAGAGATTTTTTGAGCAAGGCTGTTATAGAATCATACGAGATAACTTCCCTTAATAAATCTGGGATGGTGAATCTTTTATCGATTACTCAACTACCTTCAAGTAGGTTATGATATACCCAACCTCCTATCTATGTTCACCCTCGGTTGAAAGTAAGCAGTTATGGAGTCAAAGTATGTCACTTACTACTTAAGATAAGCATGGTGATCTCAAGTCTAAGGATACTTGCACAACTGCTATGAAGAGATTCCTGACTGACATAGATTTAATATCCATATGAGTTTTCTCTTTGCAGGTCTCCAATGAACTTGTTCTTCTAATAAGCATCCACATATTAGCTTTGATCATCTTTCGTAATCACAGTTATGAGAACTACTGCTTGAACTATTCAAAAAGCATAACATGTGCTAGTCTATCTGGATTAACAATGTCCTATCTTGTTAATTATATGACTAGGGATATTTAGATATTATCACATTTACATGCAATAGACATCTCATATCATGAACACTTTCATGATTGCCTTTGCACTGTGTTTATAATATCTAGGACTTCATTATATATATATATATATATATATATATATATATATATGAAATACATCCGTTTTTATGTGGGCTCCAGGGCATATTCTTTAACAAAAATGTGACACCCTACGTTTATACATATTTTTGTATGTGGTAATATTATATTAGTAGCCTTGCATAATTACTTGCCTTAACTAAATTGTTGGATTAATTGTTAATTGACCCATAGTTACCATTCCATTTTTTCAAGTTTAGTTCACCACCGTTGAATTACTTTTCACTTAGTATAAATTTCGGCAGCATAACTTATAAATCATGCTACCCAAACCTACAATTGGCTAAAATAACACTCCCAAATGACCTTCTCCACCTCCAATACTCCAAATACAATCACAACACTTCTAAAATTCAATCCGCAACATAGTCATACAACACGCATTATATTACATACATAAGTTATCAAATTCAATATAAATAGTACCATTACATGCCATATTATGTTTACATATCAAGACTTTTGATATTTCTACGCATATAATTATATAAACCATGTTCCAAAAACTTCACATGTACATGCCACCCTACCTTCCTTCGCACAACTTCAATTTACCTATCCCTGCACCCAGTCAAAACAAATCACGCGTTAAGCAACATTATTGCCTAGTGGTGGATACAAGTACACAAAATTTCATTTGCTAACTTAATTTAAGTAAATTTACCAATTTACCCCTAAATAATATTTTTAACTAAACAAATTTGTAATTTACTCTTTTAATTTCATAATTCTTTTTTAATTTCTCTATTGCATATTATTATATTATTCTTGTCTAATTTTACTTATTTCTTTATTAAGTGTAAAATATCATTTAAGTCCTTCAAATTTTCTTTTTACTACATTTTATCCTAATTAACATCAATTTTGATTATTTTAACTCCCTTTGACTTCAAAATTTTTTCTTTAATTCATAAATTACATTTTAATCCCTACATTTACTGTTGAATTGGCAAATTACATTTTAGTCCCTAACTTTTTAATATTTATAATTTTCCCTTTTTGGTCTATTTGACAAACCTTACCTCTTTAATCATACTTTGAGTAACAAATTACCATTTTAACCCTAGTTTATCGCATAATTACTATTTTACCCTTTTTGATCATATTAACTTTATCTTTCATATTATTTCATACTTATCCACATATATAACATCATTTATGTTATATTTACCTTTTAATCCATATTTTTTTTGTAAAATTACAAATTTTTCCTAGTAGTAACAAGTGAAAATCCTCAAACCAGATAAGAAGGATGAGAACTTCGATCATTCTAATGAATTGGAGGGGCCGCGTATGATGATGCGATACTAGTTACTCCAATGCACAAGGTAATAAGCCGGTTAAATCCCAATACACATAATTATTATATCTTATGGTAAAATTATAGTAAACTAATGGTGGCACCGTGGTATGTGTATCCCTATGGCTAGCCATTATATCCTGAAATCCTAGATTAACCATTGAATACTAAGGGCAATGATAATTTCCATATTACTTTATATTTTTACACTGTTATTCATACTAATTACATTATGTTATCAACATTATTACTTAACTTGCATTCATTCAAGCTTGCTAGTTATACATTTTTCATGTATATGTTTAATACCGTAAGAAAACAATTAAAACATGCCATTAACACCACATCCCTTATTTGGCCACTTAGCAAACTCCTGCCTACATGAAGTTTTATCATCTATTTAAATGTCATACATAGTTTTATATCCATTTTAGTCACTAATATGGTGAAATATACCAAATTTACCTTAGCATTCTTAAGTTACTCAAACTTCCATCATTATGTACACTTGTACATAAATATGCATGTCAGTTATTTTTACTCCTTATAACTCTTAGTACATTCCTCATGCTTTATATTGCCTAATTCCTAATAAATACACCATTAAACACCAAATACCATCACATTACTATAAGATACATAATTTGGCCAACCTAAGTTCCATCACTTTTCAAGGTAATTTCTTCACCTATTTGTATTCATATCATGATAATTCATCATATTATTAACTTACATTAATTTATTTTACAATTTTACTCAATTATGTTTAGTTATATAATATAAATTCTAGGTTAAATCCAATAAAATAGATGAAATAGTATGTAATTTATATCCACTAACCTCTAAATAAATTGGAAATCCGCTATTCTTCTTTCTTCTTGCCCTTGCCTTCCTTGGATTTCTCCTTTTCTTGTTGTTCTTCTTTAGGCCAAATTTAGAGAGAAAAATGGTAAGTTTATGCCATGAATTTGATCAAATAAAAGCTACTAACTAACTCTTCTAATCATGCTTTACATGTCTATATAAAAATCCCCAACCAATTCTACCAAAAACTCATGAATTCCCTAAATTAGGTTACCTTTCTCTCACTTCAAATTCTTGATTTTCAAGCTCCTTCTTGCTGTAACTTTCTCTCTAGATTAAATAGGATGTCTTTCAGTGTATTTAGGTGAAATTTAAGTTTGAGATTTGGTGGGAGGAAGAGGAAATGAAGAAAAGATCGAGAATTGCCCAGAAATACCTAGGTTCGGATTTTACAAGAGAAAGGGAGGAGAAATGCATATTTTTTATGAGATTTGGAGATGTTTCTCCACTATTATATTTTTTCTTTTATTGTGTAAAATGGAGGGCCAAGAGTTGCTCATTTACTCTATGATCTAATAGCTTATTTTTAAGCCACTTGTCATTATTTTCTTGGTCCCTACACTTTAGTTAATTGTGGTCTTACTTGTATATGATCATGGCTTAATTTTGATGATATTCATATCCTTAAATGGTTAAAATATGCTATTTAGGCCCATTAATTAATCTAGCCTCAATTTTTCATCATTTATTTGAAAATATATAGTAGCATGTGGTTAAAATTTTAGATCATTCTGAAATTGTTTTAACATACTTTTTGCTTCAACAGTAAAGTTAGTCGGTCCGAAACCTGAAATTTCAAAACTATCAGAAAAAAATATTTTTCACTTCCAATAGCTCATTTATATTATTTTTAATAATTCTGTATGATCAAAATAATTTTTGAAAGTCTATGCAATATTTTTTAATCCGGTCAAACTTAAGGTCAACCCTTTATACGGTACTGAGTAAAAACTTCTCTGTCTGTTTTAAGGATCCATTTAAGTTCAATTTCTTCTCAAATTATATCATCGAACTCCGTTTAATAGCTATTTTCAGAATCTGATGCTAGGTCAAATTGCTCGCTAGGTTATCCATCCTTTAATTTTTCTGATCCGAGCACGTTTAACCTTTATAAGCTTTTAAATTTTTCTTTCCTATTCAATTCCAATCATTCCAAAAATTATCCTAGGATAACTATTCATGCTCTAAATCATGCTATGGATGTCAGATGCAAAATTTAGGATGTTAAAACAACCCTATGAGATATTAATTTTCCAATGTTCTATCAGCTAGCGACTTTACAAATCTACCTTGTGGTGCCAAGACAATCACGAGTAATGACTTTTGAGGGTAATTTTTTGAAGTTATGTATTTTCATATTACAATTTTTTTTATTACTAGTTCATTATTCTGGTGCAAGTTTGATGACCGTGAATGAAATTAACCCATCCTTTCTCCTCTTTCTTACTTCTTCTTCAACCAAACCAAAATCTTAAATTTTATCCCAAGAAAAATCATTTCTTTACTCAATAATTAACACCAATTTTTTTAGCAAAATATCTTATACTTACTTTTCAAGGTATATATGGTTTTTTCATCTCTATTTTAAAGAAATAGAGAGCAAACATATGGCTAGAAAAAAACTTTATTTTTCAATTTGTTCTTGTTCGTTTTATTAGTCACTGGTCGAGAAAAGGACTTGTAGTGCTTAACGAAATTTGAAAGAAATTAATTTTTTCTTATAAAATAAAACACTATATCTTACCTATTGTACTTATATTGCTCAAACATTTTATGTTTTGATGTTGTATTTTATATTTTGGTGTTAAAAACTTAAATGAAAAGTTGATATGGTCTTACTACAAATTACAAATAATTTTTAATAGGGTCTTGTGCTATGTAGGAGGTATTGACATCATTGTTAAAATGAATTTAAAGTTAAAGCACAAAATCTACAATATGGTGAAGTTATTGAAGTAAGTGCGGATGTTATTAAAAAAGGAACCATAGTTACAAGAAAAAAAGATACATGGGGAAGCAGCATGTGGATTCTTAGATGCTACAGCTATCCCCATGGTTGTAAAAGAACAATCAACTTTAATGCAAGAATTTTAGTAAATGAAGCAAGTTATTGTATATATTTGGCCTAATAGTGAATATTATCATGGTTCTTCTATTGGATCATGATCATGGCCATATGCATCTATCTCATGCTTTTCATTTCTTCATTTCTAGTGATGTTGGTATTAAGTGTATGGATAATATTTCGATTTTGATATCATTTTCATTTCTTAGAGTTTGATGTACTTTTAATAGTTAATGTTTTGAATCATATTTCTGAATAATTGGACGCATGTTTGATATATTCTATTTTAGGAAGACCTTTAATTTTGGCCATGTAATAAAATTTTTATTTTAAATTTTTTGAAGGAATGGAAGGATAGCGTGGGACATTAAATCAATTGGAGTTTTAATCTTTTTTAGGATTAGCTTCCGATTAAATTATGAATTATATTATTTTGTATAAAGGAGAAGATAAATGATAACTCCAAATTATTATTTAGTTTTAATGTGCCTTTGATGTATTTTAGGTGTTAGTTAATTTAGGTTTAAAATTGTTGATCTTGCCAAATTATGTCAAATTGTGCTAACTTATGCTGAAATTGCATTAAATTGTGCTAAAGTGTGAATTTTGTGTCAAAACACGGGAATTTATCTTATGTAATGGCAGGAAATAAATCCTGCTAGTCGTGAGGTCTAGCAACTTATCAAAATTTAGAGTTTTAAATTGTCACGATAGGCAAAAAATAGTGCTAGTCGTGTAATTGTGCAAGCTTCCAAAAATGCAGATTTCCAACAAGTGTCATGGCAAGTAGAAAAGAGCGCAAGTCATAAGGTCGACCTATTTTGTAAAACTTTAGTCCAGTAGTTGATCTCATGATGGCTTGGCTGTTAGAGACACCTACCTGCCATGAGTTGTTGAAAATTTCATCGGTAACAATGAGGTTATGGCTGGTAGGTATTCATGACGGCCGTGAGATTAGTTAGTATCTGGGAAAAATCTGATTATTTAGCGGGAGTTCATCAAATCCTCAGCAATTTTTATTTCTTTTGTTCATTTCTTTTTATATAATTAGTTCTTACTTAGGTTTTTCTTCGTAGATAATTTTATTTTTTTGATAAAAATACAATAAATATTAGATCTATATTTCATTTTCTTGTTAATAGACTTAGATTTATACTGCAAATTTTTGGATTTACACTGGAAGCATGGACTTTCTTCCATTGTTTTATTATTTACATTTATGAATATTGAGTAGATTCAGTTTTTGTTAAGGGATATTTGAATCCCCGTACCTATGTATTATATATATATATATATATATATATATATATATATATATATATATATATATATATATATATATATATATATATATATATATGTTCAGCCGTTTTTCCAATCTCTTCCTCTTTCCTTTTCCTTTTCTTTCAGCAGCCTCCAATCGTAGGCCAGCTGCAAGCCCGCTTCTTATCTCAACAATGAAATGACATCTCGAAATCCTTAGGATAAGAAGAATGAACTTGAAACCTTCACTGTTGCATAAGGGGGACGTTGAAAACTTTCCAGCAGATAGTATTCCATAAAGTTATTCTTTTCGCCATTGATCTTATCAACATCAGATTAATTATTTAGATTAATTTTAAAGTTTAATTTGAGTGGTTATTGAATGTTTGCTTTGAATGAACGATATGCCCTATTCTTTTATTCTTTGTTCTTATATTTCCTTATGATTTCAAAATAGAGGTTTTGAAATCTCTAATTAGATTTTAAATTGTTTATGTGTTGTTGGGATTAGATGGGTTTTTGTGTAAATGGCTTTGGAATGGGAATTTATCTAATGCTTAGAACCTTCAGACTTATGCTTAAAATAATTATTCGGTTGGTTTGGGTCTGGAATAGGAAGCTTATTAATTAGAGTAGTGGTTTTGAAATGGGAACTTGGGTTTAGTTGGATTGTTCACAACTTTAATATATGAAGTTGCATTAAAATTTGTACAATAGGATATGGGGATTAGGTTTCCCTAGCAATTCTTGACTTAGATTCGAATTTTATTAGTGTTTTACTTTTGTTAATTCTTATTATTACAATTATTGTCTTTTATATTCTAATTCCATTAATATATGCTTGTTCACTTAGTGGAATTTGAAAATCATACAAACATTTGGGAATTCCTTAACATATTTTCCACATCCAAAATCTCAAATTCATAATCCCTAGGGTATGGTATTTTTGAGTTTTAAATATGTTCCCCTGTAGTACTTACCGATCCAGTGCACTTGTTAAATACTAGTAAAGTTTTTTTGCAAAATTGTTAGGGATTGGAGTTTATGAGGGATTTTGTTTGTTGATTTTAAGTGTTTTTTTTCTTATTTTTTTTTCTATTCTTTTTAGGTGTTGATAATGCATGAGACAATTACAACTTGACCAATTAGTAGTACCTTTTGACCTTGAAATCAAGAGAACACTTCATCAAAGAAGGCAACAACAACAAATTGACATAGAGCCACCGAGGGAAGTGCCTTTCAAGTATGAACAAGTCCCAGAGTGAAAAGGGATCAAAATCAAAGGAATTGTTTCCAGCCCAAAACCATTTAGGATTATGCAACTTCATAGTGGAACGAGGAGCAAAGGATTATCGAGCTACCTCAAGCTAATCACTTCTAGCTTAAAGAGGCAACAATCATAATGGTGTAGTGGAAACAAATTTTGGGCACTAAAATTGAGGATCTTACACAACCCTTAGAGTGTTACACACTCGTACCCACTAAGAGGATACATGAGTGCATAAAAAGACAGACATAATGGAGTTTATGTTATGACCTATGAATACTTAATAGGATGTAACTTTAGACACATTTTCAATATATATATAAAGAGAGAGATAACATGATTAATTTCATACTCAAAACATTACATGGTAGCTACAATCTTTTATACAAATTTAATATTTAATAGTTCTTTCCTTTTATATTTACAGCAAAAGTTGTCTAATGATAAATATCACCAAAGCTCAAAACTTGAGTTGGCCACCTATGGTTGTCCTAGTTCTAAATTACTTCTCCATAATTACTTCTCTATATGGTAATTTCATTAGTCTAGATAATAATACCAAAAGGAAGAGAAGCCTGGATATTACTAGATTTATAATGGCTACACCTTCTCTAACCATGATCAATGAAGTTTTAAAGGTTATAATAGATGGAATTGTCTATCCATTTAGAATTGGGAAGGAGCCCTCTACTTTCTATTCAGATATTTTAAAGAAGCGGTCAATCAAACCACCTAGGTCATCACATTTTCTTAAATGCCAGCTGTTAGGGAATAAGGTTGGTGAAGAATCTCTCCCCTCTATAAAATCTCCATCTTTTTTGTGTTTGGACATATGGGCAATCTTTCTGCAAGTGCTCTCTAAATATGCATCTCAAACATGCTCTAATCAATCTCCAACACTCACTTAGATGATGATGTCCATAGTGTTCACAAGCTAGCATATCATATTTATTGGGGCCTTGGCCTCAGGGAGTAGTGGCTACAAAAGTTATGGATGGAGTTGCTCAAGCCGAAGTCCTTTGATTAGATGCTAGAGTACTTATGGAATCCTGTGGGGGAGTAGTAGAGCCTCTGGGTCTTTTACTAGGCCCGCTACCAGATGCTCCTATTGAAGGTCTTATTTTTTTTGTTGAAATCGAGCCTGTCTACTAGCTTTCTTAAGCTAAATTGATTCAATTTTTATAGTTGCATCCACTAGGAGTCTTCTATTCGTGTATTCATGGGCTGCTAACACTTTTTTAATATCATTGTGAAGGCATCTCTCTAATAATTGGCACATCTTTTCAAGGGGTAATTTATAATCCTTCATGTAGAAACTAAGTCTTTCAAACTCTTTATCATATTCTTGTTAGAGAGTATGACCTAGAGCCCATATAAAAAGAGATGTGTGTATGTGTGTGTGTATATATATATATATTCATGTTATTAATGAAAGGCATCATTCATTTATTAATGCTATATTTAAATACATGTGTTTGTATATTTTAAATTAATAAATGAAGTCCTAGATATTATAAACACAGTACAAAGGCAACCATGAAAGTGTTCGTGATATGAGATTCTATTGCATGCAAATGTGATAATATCTAAATATCCCTAGTCATAGAATTAACAAGATAGGACATTGTTAATTTGGATAGACTAGCACATGTTATGATTCTTGAATAGTTCAAGCAGTAGTTCTTATAACTGTGATTATGAGAGATGATCAAAGCTAATATATGGATGCTTGTTAGAAGAATAAGTTCATTGGAGGCATGCAAAGAGAATCCTCACATGGATACTAAATCTATGTCAGTGAGGAATCTCTTCATAGCGATTGTACAAGTATCCATAGACTTGAGATCACCAAGGTTATCTTAAGCAGTAAGTGATATACTTTGATTCTATAACTGCTTACTTCCAACTGGGGGTGAACATAGTTAAGAGGTTGGGTATATCATGACCTACTTGAAGATAGTTGAGTAATCGATAAAGGATTCACCATCTCAGATTTATTAAGGGAAGTTATCTCGCATGAGTTTATAATTGCCTTGTTCAGAGAATCTTTGGCCAGAGTAATATACCAAGATGGATAGGGATCCATAAAAGGGCATTTTGAAAACAATGATTAAATTAATAGAACATACATAATTAGATTCATATGATTTGACATGAATCCATAATCAGAATCTAATTGAGATAAGAGTGGTGAAAGGAGTAATTGCATGGTAACTATTTCTATGGAAAGATATAGTCAAAACCACTTGACTTTCCTGACGTTTGGGTAGTCATGATGCTTAGCTAGAGGCCGCTCATGACTTGTATAATAGTGTATCATAAATATCAATAAGGAATTGATAAAATGATTTAAAGAGGTTTAAATTATATGAGTTTTGAATTGAACTTTTAATTACATATTATACTGCCAATATGGATAGGAACCCAATAGGTCACACACATATAGAGTAAATGATAAAATGGTAAAATGACAAGGATAATAATATTTGATATTATTATAGGAGAAGAGAAATATATAAAAGAATAATTAATTAAAAAGTTTAATTAATTATGCATAAGTAGAAATGTTGGCAGAACCTTTTAGAAATATTTTACAAAATGAACCTAATTGAAATATTATATTTCATAATTAATTATTGGACTATAAATATTATAGGGTTGATATAAAAATTAATAGGTCCATTGGATAAATAATTAAAGGCCCAGGGTTTTGATTTTTGCGCAGAAGCCCACCAGAAGATGGCTTCCATCAAAACCCATATAGAAGGCCTTGGAGGCCTAATTTTTGGACTAAAATAAATTAAATATATTTCATAAGTGTTATGGAGCATATATATTTAATTTGGATGGATTTAAAATTAATTCGGGTAATTAAATCCAAGTGTATGCATAAAGAGTCTAGTTTATGGGTTATGTGTAGGGTCCTTTATGAAAGGACTTAAATTGGATTTAATTGAGCCCAAATGAATTATTAATAATTTCAGAAGCCCATTTAATATTTCTCCAAAAATTTTAAAGAGCCCAATCCCATTATGAAGTTGGATTTTTTTAACCTAGCTATAAAATCAAAAATAAAGGGATTTTTAAGGTTAAGAGTTTTAAAGGAAAAAGAAATCAGTTGTCTATTCCTAGAACTCCATAACAAAATGAATTTGCAAAAAAGAGAAATAGAATTTTTCTAGACATGGTAAGATATATGATGTCTAAGATAAATTTGCCAATTTCCTATTGGGGAGATACACTTTAACTACCACATATGTTCTAAATCATATGTCCTCTAAGTCTTTCACATCCACTCCTTATAAGTTGTGGACTAATCGATAATCTGACCTGAGTCACTTATGATCTTGGGGTTGTGCTACTTATATCCATAATACCTCAAATAAATTTGGTCAATTAGGTGTAAAATATAAAAATGAGTATATTTGTGAGATATTCTAATGCATCAAAATGATACGTATTCATGGGTAAGCAAAAAAATAGCACAGTGACATAATTGGAATCACATGGTGTCATTTTCTTAAAAAATAAATTTTCAAATATAGGCAAAGTGAGTCAATACTTCACTTTTTGTAAAACTCAAGGAGAGGAACCATTATGATCACTCCATTTGAGTGGGAGGAAATTAGATGAAGAAAGTCAAAACCCTCTTCCCAAAAATCTAAATGTTCGGAATCCTTACACCAGTAGGAGTATTTTTGACTCCAGTGGGATCTTGGAAATTCAGAAACCTCACTTAAGTAGTAGTATTTCTGGCTTTAATGGCAATATGAAAATCAATCACAGTGGGAGCATTCTGAATTATGAACCATATATATGATATGTCTTATTAAGAATGGGATCTATGAAAATCTTAAAGGAAAAGGGTTCCAATCGATGATTTAAGATCAAAAGCTCAAACAAAACCCTTTTCCTTACCCCACAAGATGAATAAGAGCCTAAAAATATGCAAAAAGCTCTTTCATACCCAGCTAAAGAAAAATATATTAAAGCAAAAGAAGATGAAATGGAATCTATGATATTGAACCATATTTTGGAATTGATTGATCTACCAAAAGGATGCAAACCAATTAGGAATAAGTGAATTCTTAAGGTGAAGCAAAAAGTTTATAGAAGTATCAAATGATAAAAAAGCTTGGCTAGTCTCTAAAGGTTTTAAGAAATAGGAAGGGATTTACTATGAGGATACTTTCTCACCTATTGTAAGATTTATGTCCATAAGGCTAATTCTAGCCATAATGGCTAGTTTAAACCTAGAACTACATCGAATGGATGTAAAAATTGCTTTCCTCAATAGATGATTAGACGAAGAAATCTCTATGGAACAACCTATAGGTTTCATTGAAAAAAGCAGTGAACATAAGATTTGCCAATTGAAAAGATCAATCTATAGCTTAAACAGTCTTTAAGACAATGTTATCTAAGATTTCATAAAACAACCCTGTCAAATGGGTTCAACATGATTGATGAAAATCATTGTGTTTATTACGAAAACTCTAAAGATCAATTTGTCATTTTGACATTGTATGTATATGACATACTAATAGCAGAGAATGACAAAGAGTAAATAAATGAAATCAAAGATTGGTTATCCTTTAACTTTGAAATGAACGATATAGGTACGTATTCATCGGTGAGAAAGAAAATGGCATAGTGACAGAATTTGAATCAAGAGATATCATTTTCTTAGAAAATAAATTTCCAAAGATGGAAGAAGTGAGTCAAGACTTCACTTTCTATGAAACTTAAAAAGTGAAACCATCAAGATTGCTTCCTTCGAGTGGGAGGGAATTAGAAAAATAAGGTCAATACCTTCTTCCCAACGATCCAGATGTTTGGGATCCTTAATCCAGTAGGAGTATTTTTGACTCTAGTAGGAGCATGGTAATTTAGAATCATTCCTTAAGTGGGAGTATTTCTAGCTCCAGTAAGAGTATGGAAATCAATTTCAATGGGATCATTCCGAATTACGATGAATATATGAGATATATTTATCAAGAATTGGAACTGTAAAAATCTAGAAGGAAAGTATTCCATGCTAATGATTTGAGATCGAAAGCTCGAATGAAGCCTTTTTCCATTACCACACAAGATGAAGAAGAGCTTATAAATATACAAGAAGCTCTTTAATGCCCAGTTAAATAAAAATGGATTAAGGCAATGGAAGAAGAAATGACATCTATGAGATTAAACCATGTTTGAGAATTGGTTAATCTACTAAAAGGACACAAACTAATTGGGAATAAGTAAATTCTCAAGGTAAAGCAAAATGCTTATGAAAGTATTGAAATAAACAAAGCTCATTTAGTCACTAAAGGGTTTACGCAATAAGAAATGATTGACTATGAGGAGATTTTCTCACCTATTGTATGATTTATATCCATAAAGTTAATTCTGGCCATAGTGGCTAGTATAAACCTAGAGCTGCATTAAATAGATGTGAAGAATGCTTTCTTCAATGAATGATTAAATAAAAAAAATCTATATGGAACAACCTATAGATTTTATTGAAAAATACAGCAAATATAAGGTTTGTCGATTGAAAAGTTTAATCTATAGCTTTAAACAATCTTCAAGACAACGGTATCTAAGATTTCATAAAATAACCATGTCGAATTGGTTCAACATGATTGACAAAAACCATTGTATTTATTACAAGGGCTCTAAAGATAAATTTTTCATTTGACATTGTATATAGATGACATACTGCTAGCAAAAAATGACAAAGAGTACGTAAATGAAATGAACGATTAGTTACCCTTCAACTTTGAAATGAAATATATGGATTAAGTAGGCTACATTCTTAGAATTAAGATTTCAAGAGATCATTCGAGAAGGTTATTGTCTATTTCACAAGAGATATATATCAATAAAGTCCTTTAACAATTTAATATGCAAAATTGCAAACCTATTGATAAGCTCATTGCCAAGAATCGATTAGTTAGCAATAGTATGTATCTTAAAATGCAAGAAATAGAATGCATGAGGAACATTTCATATGTCACCATTTTAGGATAATCAATTCTAAATTCAAAAGGAATTAGAATTCAACTAGGGTTATGACTCTAGCATTCTTCTATAAAACGGGTTTAGGAAACCTAATTGGTGTTACAAAAACTATCGTAAAATTTTGGTT